>PVIU01018641.1:0-12569 GCA_004026605.1 Ondatra zibethicus
GAGAATTGCTGTGAACACCTAATCCTGCCTCTGCTACCTAGTGCTGGAAAGACAGTCCTGCAACTCCTACCGGGCTGGACCTTGACTGGTCTGTGTGAAGGAGAAATAGATCAGTGAATGAGTATCCTCCAATTTCTGTAGATTTTATTGCGAATTTACAAGTGAAGTTGGACCCATGTAAGAATTGAGTTCACTGGCCAACTGTAAAGCCAGTGTAGTCATAACAGACAAAGGATGGGCAAGAAGGAGGGTAAAAGCTTTCCTGATGTGACAGTAGCTGTGCGTAGTGAAGTGATCAAGTTTAGATATTCCACAAATGTCCTTTCTGGCCATTTCATGGGTCCACAGACCACACACAGGACTTGGTGCCTTGGAGGAGGAACAGGAAGTGCTCTGGGAGAATGGAAGATTTTATTAAACTACAAATTTCCCAGATCAGGGTCCTGTCTGACTATAGTGTGGAAGGACAAACCTGGAGGATGTTTGCTTTTTGAGACATTTGATCTCTGCTCGCCCAGTAGGGTACTGCTAATGTCTTGAAGCCCAGCTGGGTGGTCCTAGAGGGACTCTGGTTGGCAATTAGGAGCACCAGAGGTAGTTACAGGTTCTTTCCAGGATTCTCTTGTTCTGCTGTATGGAGCTGTAAGGAGGACCACAAGCCATGCCATGGTGAATGTAGACCAACTGTCCCCAGACCAGGAAGAGCAGGTTGTCTGAGGTGTCAGAGCTGCTTGGACAGGGATGAACCATGATCTAGACAGGTTCTATTGTTCTTCATGGTGACCTGGGTAGTGGCTCTTGGCCTCTGATCTTTATTGAGAGTGGGGGAGACTATGAGCTTGTAGTATTGTTGCCTCACACTATGTAACTGAGAATTGCTTTGAAAACCCAATCCTGCCTCTGCTGCCCAGTGCTGGGTAGACTGGTCAGGGTGAAGGAAAAATAAACCAGCTAATGAGTGACCTCCAGTCTCTCTGACTTTCAGTGTATGATTATAGATGAAGAGGGTGAGTACTTAGGTCAAGCTTGAAGCTGGTAGATTCACAGTGCAGAAGGGAGAGACAGGACAGTGGTTGAGAACTTTCCTACTTCAACAGTAGTTGAGATTAGCAATGTGGAACTAGGTAATCAATTTTACATGTTCCACAAATGTCCTGATGGTCATTTCTTGGTGTCTACAGACCGGGCAATCAAGAATCTGGATAAAGAACTAAACTTGTCATGAAACCAAATTGCTATAGTTACAGTAGTTCAACCAAATAGATCTGAGTAAAATGTGGCCCTGCCTAACAGGACTGTTTTTTACTGGTTTTAAATATACACCCTCAGATAAAAGGTTTGAGAAATCTTTGATGTGCTCTAATATAAATCCCTTGTTTCTGAAGCCCATGGCCATAAAACCTGTTTCAAGTTTTCAAAATAATTTTTTGATATTATAACTATATCATATCCACATTCTCTTTCCTGTCCCCAAGCTTTACCATGACCCCATCATCTTCTAATTAATGGCCCATTTTTCTTTAACAACAGTTGTGAATGTGACCTGTGTTTGGCTGCAGGATTTCCCAGGTATGAGGCGATGGGTTGGCTGCACTGCACACTGAGTGTGTAATGGAATGTGCACACAAAGGACCCTGTGCTTTGGATGAGGAACAGGGTATGCAAATAACAAAACAGGTATCATGCAAGAATTACAGTTACAATATTTATATCTACTTTATCTTGTATCATAACTAAGAAAAGTTTAACTATAAATTCTTCAACTCCATTAAAGACCCCAGAAGGATATAATATTACCTAAGTAAACAGGAAGCATATTGTAAGCAACTTCCAAAACTCTAGAAATGACAGAGACATCTAATTGCCCGGACAGTCACACAAAGTTATTCTGTTGGGGCATCTAATCTTCAGCCCACAGGCCCATAGGATCCAGCAGACTTTTCCATGAAGCAGGAAATTTGAAGACCTGTTCTGCCTTGCAATGGAAAAGTCCATCAGTTGCTGTCCTCTGTTTCCTGCAGAATGTCTGGCAGACTCTTTCATGAATCAGGAATCCCGAAGAATCATCTCACCTTTGGGCAAGTTCAGCAGTCATTTCTCTGTGGGTCCTGCATGTCCAGTTCATCAAGCAGCCCAGGCAAGAGCAGGTTCTTGCCCAAATGGCTAACAAACTCCATAAGGAGCCTCTTCAGTGCCCATCATCCTCTCGAAGTAGATTGGTACCACCAGGAGCAGATGTGTTTCATTGTCATGAAAAGTCTTAAGCTCTTAATACATTTTAAATGCCATATTCTGAAAGTCTCTCAAAGATTTGAGGAATCCCTGTTTATCTGAAATTCATCTCTGTACGTCTAGAAAACTTGACTGAGTACAAACGTGACTATTACTATTATAGATGACTTTTGATTTACCTATATTTTAATTACACATTACATTTTTAAATGAGCTGCACAAATCAAGAGCAGAAGCACATATAATAAAATTGACCTTAAATTTGTATCAATGAAGCAAGATCCATACCAATGCAAATCTCTATAGCATATCCCCCTTTAAATGTAAACAAACATTTATGAACAGTATTTAGGAATATGGGTATAGTTCTCTCCAAACTGCTTCCTGCTTTTTATTTGAAGTAATTTTTGGGGGGCGTTCGCAGTGACCTTTTGGGTGGTCTTGATTCATCAAGCCACATTAGTCTGGAAGGATTCCACAGGTTCTCATCCTCTGTGGAAACAAAAGAAGAACCTCTTTTCCAAAGCAACAAATCCTTAGACCCAAATTCCAAAGATATGATACCTTTAAAGTATATATGTTGGTTACTTAGCTCCTTTACAGTCAAAAATTCAAAGAAAACACAATAATATACATAATCCAGACACTTTATATAGTCCATCTTTACATGGCTATATTTGTTTTTATTCTATTACTTTTTAATATTTATTATCTTTACCCCTTTAATTTATGACTGTACTCTGTCTCTTTAAAGACTTTGTTTCATTTTTTTATAAACCATTTACTTCTTTTTATAACTGTCTATATTATTTTTCTTCTCCCTCCCAGGCCTATGTACATTTTTTAAACACACTGGGTCTCATTTAGAGGTCTTTTATGTATGAATCTGCCCTATTTTGTATCTGTAATTCTTTCCTGTTCAGGAGTGCTTCTTAAAATGCTAAGCACTTCTCATGAACTTAAGCTGTGCCATTGGTAGAGCAAATATGGCCTGCCTGCTTGCTCCACACAGTCCAACATGGCAGAGGCACATTTGCTGCCTCTGAGAGCCATGTACATTGCTCGATTTTTAGGCATCCACGGGGTCTAAGTCACCATTAGCAATCTCACAGACCCCATAGCCAGTCCACCAGAAAGAGTCAGAGTTCGTGCTGGCAGCACAGCCCAGAAAGCCGGCATTTCAAAATGGTCCAGCTCTTTTTCTGTTACCTCTAAATCAGGAAAACCTCTCTTAAAGGTGCCACAGCACATTTATTTCCCCATTTGGGAAATTTTTATTTTTTAGTGTCTAGAATTCCGTTCCAAGCTCTCTAAGATTTTAAGTGGATTTTAGTTGGCCATGTGGGCACCAGTTTGTTGTGGGAAGCCGCTTGTTAGTTCCCAGCTGCTCAGCCTGAAGATAATCATGCAGAAACTGTATTAATTAAATCACTGCTTAGCCCATTAGTTCTACCTTCTTATTGGGTAAATCTTACATATTAATTTAATCAATTTCTATTAATCTGTGTATTGCTATGTAGCTGTGGCTTATGAGGTAACGTTCTAAGTGTCTGTCTCCAGCAGGGCTACATGACTTCTCTCTGACTCTGCCTTCTTCCTCCCAGCACTCAGTTTAGTTTTCCCAACCTACCTAAGAGTTGTCCTATAGCTCTGTTATAGGCCCAAAGCAGTTTCTTTATTAACCAATGATAATCACAGCATACAGAAGGGAATCCCACAATATGAGTTTCTATAGCCTCAACACATTTCCTGTTCTTTGTGCCTACTGTGTTGTGGTTGAAACTAATCAGTCAGCTTTCTTCTTCTGCTGTCATAACTCACCCACCATTATAAACTCTATCACTAAATCACAGAATAATTAGTAGAATTAACTGCTACTTGGTGCTAAGGTGGTTTGGTAGCCTACTGTTTATGTTTTTGTTTACTTTTGAAGACAAGGTTTGTGTGTGTAGCCCTAGCTGTCCTGAAAGTAGCTCTATATACCAGGCTGGGTTCAAACTCAGAGAACCTCTGACTCTGACTCCCAAGTGCTCGGATTAAAGGTGGGCCAGCATTCCTGGCTTTTTTGTTTTTATATTGTTGTATGATGGTTTTGTTCCTGTCAAGCATATGCTGTTGTACTGAGCTTCACCCATATCTTGAATTTTAAAATTTGATAGAGGGTATCATTATGTTTCCCAGGGTGGCATGTATTCATAACATTAATACTGCCTGTGTCTTCTGAGTCATTGGATTGTAGGTGCATAACCTTCTTCCTGCCTGTTTTTTTGTTTTGAATTTTTATTTTAAAAGGAGTATTTTACCTGTATGCATGGATATGCACCATGTGAGTACCTGGTCCTTACATTGATCAAAAGGTGGTACTAGCAACCTTGAACTTGGAATAATGGATAGTTATGATCCCCCATGTTAGTCCTTGAGCCCACCTGTATGCAAGACCAGGAGGACTCTTTACTGTTGAGCCATCTTTCCTGCTCTATGTTGATTATTTGTAATCAGCATATTAATTGCTACTGTTTATATTTGTCCATTTATAATTTTTTAAACACACAGTACCTTTTAGTAAAATCTTATTTATGTTGCAGTTTAAATTGGGGAACTTCAGGTTTCTAGTAGATGAATAAAGAGTTGAAGTGAATGCATAACTTTTTTAGAAACTTCAGCAAAAACCTATGAGTTATTTCTAACTTTTATGTTTGTTTGATTGATTTTTTTTTCATGTGAAACAGGTATTTAACATGTATTTCTGGCTGCCCTAGAAGTGATTGCATGGACTAGGCTGGTATTCAGCTCAAAGGCAGATAGATATACATGCCTCTGCCTTCTGAGTGCAAGGATTAGAGGCATGATTCAATGCATCCAGCTTTTTCATCTTATTTTTTGTAGTTAGGAATTGATCATTCATACAATTTCTCTTATCTGTACTCTGTACTGTTGATCTGTTTATGTATCTTTCATTGTTGGTTAGTAGGCATTTCTCTTGCAAGGTGATATATCCCATTCAAAGGGTTCAGAAATGACAGAGGTGAATCTCCTATTCAGTTTGCTTCTAAAGTGACTTGGTGATTAAATTATGATGTCTATGTCATGGAATAAGTATACTTATTATATACTATTATATGGGAGCACCAGAATTATATGAGTATACTGTCAAAGAAGTATACATTTACAGTGTTGTCAAAAATCATACTTTCTGTGGTACACATGTATGGGATATTTTAGAATGCAGTGACCTATGATGATGTGCATGTCGATTTCACTTTGGAAGAATGGACTTTGCTGAATCCTTCCCAGAGGAGTCTCTACAAAGATGTGATGCTGGAGACCTACAGAAACCTCACTACTATAGGTAAGACTGAATTATCTTTCATGTTTCAAATAAGGGGACAACTGTTCATTGGTTAATGATGTTCTTCTGTAATATGATTTTGAAAGAAGAATGGGTAAAGAAATCAGGCATGGTTTTAAGGTTTGTTTCAAATGGTAACTAAATTTTTTTTTATAATTTTTAATATATAACATACACTTTTCTGGCACTATATTTTAGGATATAGTTGGCAAGACCATAATATTGAAGAACATTGTCAAAGTTCTAGAAGACATGAAAGGTAATTTTTATGTACAAGCTGATACAAATTTACCTCTGAAGAATTTGTAATGTATCCTATATGTTTTAAACCAAAGCAACAATGTAAATTATAAAGTTCATTGATGATTATTAAATATCACAAAATCATATACCTTAATTTCAGATAGGTTAACTGCATTTGCAAGTCATTCTTTTAAGAAAGAAGTCAAGGAAACAATGTCTTAACCTAAATTGTCATTTGAATCAGAATACAATGAGAGCTATACTGTAAAATTGTCAATCCATTTATTTCATATTATTCATATGATAAAAGATATATGTTGAAAATGTGATAAGTATATCTCTAAAACTCTCTATTACACTAATAGTCCATAGAAAAGGTAGTTTAACCAATATACTTGTGACTGTGTTAAATTTAGTGAGGGGACAGTTATAGTCACAAATCAAGGGGCAGCTGTTGTGGAGAGGCCTTAATCCAGATACCACAAGTCTTGAGGACAGAAAGTTAAATTGTGAACTCAACATGGAAGCCTTATATTTGTTATTCTTCTTTTACTAAGTATATCATATGTTATTCTGGATACAAGCCACATGAGCATAGGAATGTGAAGAAATATAACATATCTCTCTCTCAGAACAAATAGAAGATATGTAACAGTCCCCATGTTGAGTATACTTGTTGAATTTGATGTACAAGTATACAAGTAATTGGTTTTCTAGTTCCATTGCTAATATATGAACAAGCTCACATTTCAGACAAGCACCATGAGGACTAGGACTGTGTAAGTCCTTCTGTTTGTCATAGTTCACTTAGCAAATGTAGATTACTCATAGTGTAGGAAACTTTATGAATGCAGTAAGAGTAGTAAAACTCTGAGTTTTTTCAGTTATCTTCAAATACATGAAAATTCTCATACAGAAAAAAAGATTCTGTAAATGTGAACCATGTGATAAAGGCTGTTATCAGTTATCTTCAAAGATGAAAAGCAAGCCTTAATGAAGGGGAAAAACAAGATTGTAAACATAGTGATAAAACCTTAACATAATTCTTCTTTAAAATAGGACTAAATTGTAAAATTAATTTATACAGATAAAAATATTCAACAATGTATTAAATGTAGTAATGTTTTCACACGTACTATTATCATTGTAGGCATGAAAAAAGTCAAACTAGAGGGAAAACTTCTGTATATGTGTTAAAGCCTTTGCGTCTCATCTTCACAGGCATGAAAAAACACATACTAGATTGAAACCCTATGAAGAAAATGAATGTGGTAAAGCCTTTTCATATCACAGCCATCTTCAAATGCATAAAAGAACATACACTGGAGAGAAACCCTATGAATGTAATCAATGTTGTAAAACCTTTGCACGTCACTGTACTCTTCAAATGCATAAAAAAACACATACTGGAGAGAAGCCCTATGAATGTAATCAGTGTGGTAAAGCCTTTGCACTTCCCAGTACTTTTCAAATGCATAAAAGAACACATACTAGAGAGAAGCCCTATGAATGTAATCAGTGTGGTAAAGCCTTTGCATTTCCCAGTATTCTTCAAAAACATAAAAGATTACATATTGGAGATAAGCCCTATGAATGTAATCAGTGTGGTAAAGCCTTCTCAAGGCACTGTTATCTTCAAAGTCATAAAAGAACCCATACTGGAGAGAAACCCTATGAATGTAATCAGTGTGGTAAAGCCTTCACACAGCACATTCATCTTCAAAATCATGAACGAACCCATACTGGAGAGAAACCCTATGAATGTAATCAGTGTGGTAAAACCTTTGCACGGCATGGTCATCTTCAAACTCATGAAAGAACACATACTGGAGAGAAACCCTATGAATGTAATCAGTGTGGTAAAGCCTTTGCATGTTCCAGTACTCTCCGAAAACATAAAAGAATCCATACTGGAGAGAAACCCTATGAATGCAATCAGTGTGGTAAAGCCTTTGCACAGCACATTCATCTACAAAGTCATGAAAGAAGCCATACTGGAGAGAAACCCTATGAATGTAATCAGTGTGGTAAAGCCTTTGCATGTTCCAGTACTCTCCGAAAACATAAAAGAACCCATACTGGAGAGAAACCCTATGAATGTAATCAGTGTGGTAAAGCCTTTGCACAGCACATTCATCTACAAAGTCATGAACGAACCCATACTGGAGAGAAACCCTATGAATGTAATCAGTGTGGTAAAGCCTTTGTGTGTCATAGTTATCTCCGAGTGCATGAAAGAACACATACTGGAGAGAAACCCTATGAATGTAATCAGTGTGGTAAACCCTTTGCATGTCACAGCAGCCTCCAAAAACATAAAAGAATCCATACTAGAGTGAAGCCCTATGAATGTAGTCAGTGTGGTAAAGCCTTTGCACAGCACGGTCATTGACAAAGTCATGAAGCCATACTGGAGAGAAAACCCTGTGAATGTAATAAGTGTGATAAAGCCTTTGTATATCACAGTAGTCTCCAAACACATGAAAGAAAATATACTGGAGAGAAACCCTATGAATATAATCAATGTGGTATTATATTTTGCATGTAGAGTAATCCCTTAAAACACAAAAGAACCCATACTGGAGAGAAACATTATGCATGTAATTAGTGTGCTAAAGGCTTTGTTTATCATAGTCATCTTTAAGGATATGAACTAACACATGCTGGAGAGAAACTGTATGAATGTAATGAGTGTTGTAAAACCTTTGCACTTCACAGTACTCTTCAAATGCATAAAAGATCACACACTGGAGATAAACTCTATGAATGTAATTAGTGTGGTAAAGCATTTGCATGTATGAATAATCTAAATCATGAGGAAAAATCATACTGCAGAGAAACCCTATAAATGTATTCAGTGTGATAAAGTTTTGTACTTTATATAGGAGTAAAACTTTTTGTGTACAACAATCTGTTAAAATCTTTGTATATTACAATAGACATTGACTACCTGAAAAAGATACTGAGGATTTCTTATTATAAAGTATTTAGTAAGATCTTTAACCAAAACACTTATAATCAGGTACACAATGATTTGGGATTCCCCTCTGTATGCTGTGAATGTATTTTGTTACCATTGTTTATAAAGAAGCTGCTTTGCATCTATGGCAGGGCAGAAGAGAACAAGGCAGGAATTCCAAGCAGAGATAGAGGAGAAAAGAAAGTGGAGTCAGACTCCATGTATCTGCTGAAGGAGACAGATGCCCTGGATCCTTACAGGTAAATCACAAGTCTTGTGGTAAAATAAATAATAGGGATGGGTGAATTTAAAATGTCAGAGTTAGTTAATAAGAATCCTGAGCTAATAGACCAAGCAGTGTTTTAATTAATATAGTTTCTATGTGATTATTTCAGGTCTGGGCAGCAAGGAATGAACAAACATTCTCTGCCTACAACACAAGACTATTCTTCTGTAGAAATAAATTTGACAGTGTTAATAATCTTTTCAAGCATCATGATATCCTATTTATACTGTTTGTACTTACGAACTTATGGTAAAATAAATTTATGAATTTCTGAAGCCCTATGTGTAGGGTAAATAGGCCAGCCAAAGAAACACATCCTGACCCTAAAACCAGAGCCAGTGAAATACATAATTTTGACTCTGAAACAGGAGCCAGAGGAATATATCCTGTCTCTAAAACTAAGACAAAGAAACACACTTTGTTCCTGAATCCAGAGCCAATGAAAGAAACACCTGATCCTGAAACCAGACTCAAAAGGTTATAAAGGGCCAGTGAAAAAAACACACGTTGGCCCTGAAACAAGAGCCAAAGAAACACACTCTACCCTTGACCAGCTGAGCATGAAACCAGCTAATCCCTAAGCTCGAGATCTACCAACCCCTGAGCATGAAATCCAGCCAATCTTCACATTGTTCAATATTAGGGATTGACATCTAACCATTTCCCACCCTGAGGATCTTCTCCCTGAGAAAAATCTTGCCCCTAATAAGTCCTATATAAGTTCTGTACGTGTTCAGTTAGCATCTGCCCATTTCTGCCCTGTCAGAGGCAGCCCCTCTCCTGGATTCTTCCCTTCCAAATAAATTTCTTGAATGTGTTTTGTGTGAAGACAAATGTGTTTTGTGTAAGAAATTTTGTAGTATTCCCAAAATGATTCAATCAACTTAGAAGGATTGATTTCTCAGACTTCAAGCCTACCTGATTGCTTCATGGTGAAGAAAATCTCTGTGAGCCATTAGCTGCCTTAACACCTATATTATAGGAATGAATTCTTATAAGAGAAAAACTTTCATGAGTGAAAATATGTTTAAAGAGTTGTTTTAATTGTGATTATATGATATCAGTGGTTTTTTTTGTTTTGTTTTTACATCTTTATAAGGTTATATGAGATATCAGTGTGTTTTTGTGTGGATATGTGAATGTGCATGCTGGTTTCTGATAATGTTAGACCCTAGGATTTTCTAGCAGAAATCATAGGAAGTTGTAAAAAATCAGACCTTGGTCCTGGGAGTGAACATTTCTTAACTGCCCAGCCATGTTTCCAGTGCTCTAATTATTTTAAAGCCTATTTGTATCAATTCAAAGTCAGGAGATAGGGATAAACTCACACAAAAGAAAACTCTGTTCTTGAAAATGATTTTGTAAAGACTTTAGACATCACAGTTGTCTTCAGCTTCAAGAAAATAATGTTTCATTTATTTTTCATCATAGCCTTGAAGGAAGTAAATTATTTACCATGCTCAGACTGATGGTAGAGATCACTGCATTGTGGTGTGGTTTCTATTTTGAAACATTTGAGGTAGATACTAAAATGTGCTTCATATGTGACAAATCCATTTAGTGAAATTTATTTTGTGGTCCTTATATTTCTTTTGTGACTTTGTTAATCTATTGTATTTTTATTTGGTGATAGGTATTTTTCTACTATAATGTGTAGAATGGTAATGCCATCATCTAAGTGGTCCATTGTATATTTAAATATCAGACAGTGTGTGATCATACTTTTCAAGTAAGTGTATTTATGAAATGATGGTGGGTTGTTGCTCCTGGTTTTGTTTTTTATATTTCCACAAATTCTCAAATTCCCTTGAGAATTTCTTGTTTGTTATTCAGCTTGGCTTAGATGTTAGTAATGATTCAAGGATACATTTGAACTCATGATCCTCATGTGTCTACCTCCTGAGTACAAGTCTCAGAGTAGATGATGTACACCCAACATTTGCTGTATTGTCAACACAATTTAACAATGTTAATGTTAAAATCAGTTAATGTTAAAATGCTTAATAGAAGAGAATATAAGAAGCATTAATAATCTCATGTGTGTATCAAAACACTATTTTCATTTATCTGGTAGAGATGTAATAAAGTAGGATAATCAACATTCAACTGTGTATCTCATATCATAGCTTGATATTTTATGTGTGTGTTTATATATATATTTATTTATTAGAAAATATATACATATATATTGATGTTCCATGCTTCCCTGTCCCCATTAGTTAACCATTTGGCATTTTATCTTGAAGAATTGCCTTCTAAGGAAAGTATCCATGCATGCCAGATAATGTAATGGCACTAAGATTTATTCTGTAACAAAGCATTATAGTGTGTGTGCAATGTGATTATGGGTTTGTAGGACTAATGCAGATATGTGGAGACAAGACAACTTTGTGGTTTCTACTTTTGTTTCTCTTAATATGGTGATTAAGGTCAGTTTTCCATCCTTGCACACCACAGACCTTTTGCATGGAGCCATTTCACTGGTCCTCAAATAAGATTATGAGGGATATTATAATAGTAAACTGTTGTCTTCTTTTCAGATCATAAACTTAATTTCATACAAGGATAGAGGAATACATATTTTGAAGAATAAATCTCTTTGCACAGGAAAATATTTATATGATCATACATCTTTTTAATTTGTTTATCCTGGGGACTAAACATTTGTTTATAACACTTTCTCAAGAACCACGATTGAATGCCAAAGAATTGCCTCATTCATGAAAATTGGTTGCTGATAAGCCTGATTGTTGTATGAGGGGCTCGGGCTGCGTTCCCAGCGCAGGGCCCCTTGTTCTGTCCCACCCGGCTCCCAGTGTGTACTCGAAATAATTACACGGAAACCGTATTCATTTAAATACTGCCTGGCCCATTATCTCCAGCCCCTTATTGGCTAACTCTCACATATTATTTTAGCCCATCTCCATTAATGTGTATCGCCACTTGAGTGGTGGCTTACCGGCATGAGTCTAACCAGTGTCCATCTTGTGCTGGAGAAGCATGGTGTCTGCTCCACTGCCTTCTCTCTCACAGCATTCCGTTCTATCTACTCCGCCCACTTAAGGGCTGTCCTACCAAAAGGCCAAGGCAGTTTTCTTTATTTAACTAATGAGGGCAATACACAAACAGAAGACCCTTACGGACTACATTCCTCCTTTGTTAAGGAGATGGTCAAAACCTGGGCTTTCAGTAACAAAGCCACATCTTATGATTGGGCTCAGTTAATCTCAGCTGTCCTAGAAAGTGGGCCACAATTGCACTGGAGATGCCTCTTTAAAGAGGAAGCGAAAGTTTTAGAGCAACAGGAAAGAGCAAAAGGAACGGAGATTTCTCTAGATCAAATTCTAGGTGATGGACTCTACTCTGATCCTCAGGACCAAGCTCTTTATGATGAACACACCCTGTCCGTATGTACCACAGCAGCTTTAAAGGCTTGGGACAGAGTGCAGGAACCAGGGCAGAGAGTGGAGTCATATCTTAGGATAAAACAGGGTCAGAGG
>PVIU01018641.1:12669-38665 GCA_004026605.1 Ondatra zibethicus
AGATCAGGGTCCTGTCTGACTATAGTGTGGAAGGACAAACCTGGAGGATGTTTGCTTTTTGAGACATTTGATCTCTGCTCGCCCAGTAGGGTACTGCTAATGTCTTGAAGCCCAGCTGGGTGGTCCTAGAGGGACTCTGGTTGGCAATTAGGAGCACCAGAGGTAGTTTACAGGTTCTTTCCAGGATTCTCTTGTTCTGTTGTATGGAGCTGTAAGGAGGACCACAAGCCATGCCATGGTGAATGTAGACCAACTGTCCCCAGACCAGGAAGAGCAGGTTGTCTGAGGTGTCAGAGCTGCTTGGACAGGGATGAACCATGATCCAGACAGGTTCTCTTGTTGTTCATGGTGACCTGGGTAGTGGCTCTTGGCCTCTGAGCTTTGTTGAGAGTGGGGGAGACTATGAGCTTGTAGTATTGTTGCCTCACACTATGTAACTGAGAATTGCTTTGAAAACCTAATCCTGCCTCTGCTGCCCAGTGCTGGGTAGACTGGTCAGTGTGAAGGAAAAATAAACCAGCTAATGAGTGACCTCCAGTCTCTCTGACTTTCAGTGTATGATTATAGATGAAGAGGGTGAGTACTTAGGTCAAGCTTGAAGCTGGTAGATTCACAGTGCAGAAGGGAGAGACAGGACAGTGGTTGAGAACTTTCCTACTTCTACAGTAGTTGAGATTAGCAATGTGGAACTAGGTAATCAATTTTATGTGTTCCACAAATGTCCTGATGGTCATTTCTTGATGTCCACAGACCGGGCAATCAAGAATCTGGATAAAGAACTAAACTTATCATGAAACCAAATTGCTATAGTTACAATAGTTCAACCAAATAGATCTGAGTAAAATGTGGCCCTGTCTTTCTTGTTTTAAATATATACTCTGAGATTAAAGGTTTGAGAAATCTTTGATGTGCTCTAAAATAAATCCCTTGTTTCTGAAGCACATGGCCATAAATCCTGTTTCAGCTTTTCAAAATAATTTTTTGAGATTATAACTATATCATATCCACAGTCTCTTTCCGGTCCTGAAGCATTACCATGACCCCTTGTTATCTTCTAATTCATGGCCTGTTTTTCTTTAACAACAGTTGTGAATGTGACCTGTGTTTGGCTGCAGGATTTCCCAGGTATGCTGCACTGCACATAAGTGTGTAATGGGATGTGCATACAAAGGACCCTGTGCTTTGGATGAGGAACAGGGTATGCACTAGGAAAGTGGATGAATGTGTACTAAAATACAAACTTTCTGGACTGTCTACTGGGCTGGAAGGGCAGAGCAGGAAGTACTGTGCTGTCTGAGTCACTTGATCTCTGATCACCCATTAGGGGAGCTGATAATATTCTGAGGCCCAGCAGGGTGGCCTTAGCCAATGAGGGACTCTGTGAAGTCTTAGCAATCAGGAATAATAGTGGCAGGTAGCTTGCAGGTTCTTTCCAGGATTCTTCTCTACTTCTGTTTTAATGAGTTGTAAGGGAGACCACAAGCTGTGCCATAGTGAGTATAGGGTGTTCAGAGAAGGTCTGTTGAGCTATCATTTCTGCTGGGATTTGGATGGATCATGAGCCAGGCTGTGGTTCTGTTGCTCTATGTAATGACCTGGCCAGTGCTCCTTGTCTTCTTAGCCTCCCTGTATATGGATTTCCTAGGGAGAGGGAGACTCTGCAGCCCTGGCACGGTAGGATATTACGCTTGTAATATCACTGTCGAGCGTACACACAGAGTCATGTTTTTGGTGTGCTATGGGAAGACAGATTTGAAAACTGATAATCTAGAAGTTCTGAATATTGCAGTCTACTTTCAAGTTTGTCTTATAAATGTTTCAAGTAGTTTAAAAGCTGGTAGAACTACAGTGATGTTGACTTAGCAATGCATGATTAAAATGTTTCTAACTTTCTGCTACTACCAGCTGCAATGGTGTGATTCATTGATATTTAGTTCCAGGGGACAAAGGGAGTTTCTGAGCTGCAGAGGTTTCTTAAGTGTGTATGGTGTTGGGCAGGTAGATAGAGCAGAATCTATATCTTGTGCTACAATCCATGTGAAAGGAAGCAGAAATTATTCTATATTGTTTTGGGATTGGACATCAGTGGGGCTGAGTTTACCTGAAAACACAAGGAGTTCTAAGGGGCTGCAGAACCATAGCAGTAGATCTCTTTTTGCAGAGAGGTCTCTAGAGCATGGGGTCTCTCTGGCAGAAATACCAGTATCTGGAGGGTCAGAAATAACAGTTTAAGGGTCACTTTGAGGTAATTTTGTGAAAATTGTGAAGTCTTTATTTAATTTCTCTACACATAGAATCATAGGTAGCTGGATGACATTGGTCAAGATCACACGTTTCCTTACTTAAGTTTCCTTTGGTCTTTTGATTAATAGCTGATTATATTTGCCCGCCTTTGTTCTTGGCTTTTTCTCTCCATTCTCTTTATTCTTTCCCAAGTACCATACACATTCTTGATTGATCAGCTTTGTGGTAATATTCTTCCCCGAGACAGGGTTTCTCTGTGGCTTTGGAGCCTGTCCTGGAACTCTCTCTGTAGACCAGGCTGCCTTCAAACTCACAGAGATCCTCCTGACTCTGCCTCCTGAGTGCTGGGATTAAAGGTGTGTGCCACCACTGCCCACAAAGAAGTCATATTATGTCAGTCTGTGTACTATTTTTTCATAATCCCATTGATTACTATGTGTGCTTCCAATACGAATGTAACTTTGTGACCATCTTTGATGGGTCTGTCTTTAGATTAGCAGCCAGTGCTGGGAATGCTGTGCTGTGTCTGGTCTGCTCACCTGGTTCTGTCACTCAGACCTCACTAGCCAATCAGAGTCTCCATCAGACCCACCAGTCAAATGGGAGGGTTCTTCTGGGAGCCAGGCTTCCTGTTTAGCTCTTCCTGAAGAAATCACAGTCTCTCCAGCACTTGGGCTCTCATGTGGAGAGAGAGTGTGTCAGCTCAGCAGCTGCACCATGGTGAGTGAGGGGTTGCTCTCCACAGATGGGAGGAGCAGTGGGCCAAGGTGAGTAAGAAGCTGCTGTCACCACATGTGGAGGAGTGGCTGGGCTTGGCGAGTGAGGGGCCGCTGTCCCCAAACTAGGTGGAGTTGCCTGCTGAGGCTCTTGGCTGGTGTGGTGCGTCCTCCCCTGGCTGGGTGGGAGCCAGTGGACAGAGTTTAGTGTGTTTCTGCCTCGTCCTAAGTAGTTCAAAGTGATCCTTGCAACTCCCTGCTGGTAGCCTCTGAATAACTTTACTGCCTGGGCTGTGTCTGCACAGAACAGAGCCTTGGGAGCCGCCAATAGTGGTGTCTGTAGTGCTTATATTGTCGCATGTGGAGAGATATCACCAAATTTGCCAAACTCGGAGACTACTGGTCTTTCCAGTATCTTCAGAAGTTCTGCACTTTTACCATCTAGGTTTAGGATCCCTCTGTAGTTAATTTTGTGGAGCTTGTAAACGGTTTTTCCTGTGTAGAGTATTACTCCACTGCTAAACTGTGATGTAGAAATGTAGAGTTGATGATAGAATTAATGGTATAAGGATTTGCCAGTTCTTAGGAGACATTAAGTCACACAAAGTAGAATTTAGGTAAGGGAGGACTGCCAAATACCCAAAGATAAGTAGTATGTTCACCATGCCTGTTAGAGATTAGTATCATGAGATGAAAATTTTGTTTAGCAGGATTAACCAGCCATTAAGGTACATTCCTATAACAAATGAGACAACCATGATTTACAACCAGCCAAAAGACCCACTTCCCCATCAAAGACCTCTGACCTGCTGCTCAAGAGTCACAAACTTGTGTGCCATGAAGGTATAATAATTCTAGAACAGCTGTATTTTTCAGCTTTTAGAAAAACAGTTTAGAGTCAATGTCCCCTATACTGATTGAGGTGAACTTGAATCCTGTCTGTAGCCCCACAGGGCATTGCCCTTGTTATCCTCCTGCCTAACCACCATAAATTTTTGGATTACAAGTATGCTGCACCACAGAGTTCTAAAATTACCAGTTTGAGTGATATAGTGGACTGTCCATTGCAGTAACCATAAAAGGGTTTGCATGTGGAGCATAGCTTCTCCCATCAGACCAGAAGAGTACTGTGTACACTGCAGAGGGAAACAGACTGATCATAGACTGGAGTTTAAGGCCATGAGATTCAAGTGTTGGTTTGCATAACAAAGAAGGACCTGATGGGGCACAGTGAGTGACTTTCTGTATGATTTTCCATCATACATTAATTCCTTCCATGTGAATGAAGACAGACACTGGTGGGTGTCCAGTTTAGGGAAGATAGCTTGAACTACTAAGTATTTGGTTTCCAATTAGTGAACTCTCCCATGCAGATATATTCAATCCTGGTTGACACAGTTAAGTTAGCTCAGATGTTTGAGACATAGGCCATTGGTTGTAATTCCATGTGTCAGCTTATAGCACTCAGCAGCTAACATTTTACATGGGACAAAGTCATGCATTCTCTTATTAATGGCATTCTCCCTACCAGTGAAGTGCCCACTCTGTTTCAAAGTCAGTATAACTAAGTGATCAATTATTTTTATCATTTTAAGAAATCAATTATTGGTTATCATTTTTTATATTTCATTTTCTTCAAAGGCCTTACTGCTATAATCTCTTTGTTTCTATTTTCCAGTGTTTCCCAGTGTTTGAATTTCATTCCATTTTTAAGTGTTGTTTATTTATTCATCTATTTATTTATATCAGTTTAGATCTCAACCTGGTGTGTCATGATTCTTTTTGGGGGGACCAAATGAACCTATCACAAGACTGGCCTAAGACCATCAGAAATACAAATATTTAGATTATAATTCATAACAATAGCAAAAATATAGTTATGATGTAGTGGTAAAAATAATTTTATAGGTGGGGTCACTACATCATGAGTAACTGTATTAAAGAGTCACAGCATTAGGAGGACTGAGAACAACTGGTTTAGATTAATGTCTCCTTTAGCTCAGGCTTGCATCATACTATGTAACTGAGAATTGCTGTGAACACCTAATTCTGCCTCTGCTACCTAGTGCTGGAAAGACAGTCCTGCAACTCCTACCAGGCTGGACCTTGATTGGTCTGTGTGAAGGAGAAATAGATCAGTGAATGAGTATCCTCCAATTTCTGTAGATTTTATTGTGAATTTACAAGTGAAGTGGGACCTGTGTAAGAATTGAGTTCACTGACCAACTGTAAAGCCAGTGTAGTCATAACAGACAAAGGATGGGCAAGAAGGAGGGTAAAAGCTTTCCTGCTATGACATTAGTAGTGAGTAATGAGGTAATCAATTTTAGATGTTCCATAAATGTCCTCTCTGGCCATTTTATGGGTACACAGACCATGAATCTATATATAGAATCAGGAATCTATATAAAGAACTGAACTTACCGTTAAACCAAATTTCTATAGTGACAGGAGTTCAAGTAAAATAGAAGAGCTAGATAAAATGGTGTGGCCCTGCCTACCATGATTTATTTTTCAGGTTTAAGATGTATACTCTGAGAGAAATGATGTGAGTAGTACTTGTTCTGCTCTAATACAAATCCCTAGTCTCTGGAGCACATGGCCATAAAATCTGTTTCAACTTTTTAACAGAATTTTTCAAGATTATAAATGCATTATTTCCACTATTTTTTTCCTGCCTCTAAGCCCTCCCATAGACCCTTCATTGTGTTCCAATTCTCATGGCTTCTTTTTGTTTAACAACAATTACTGTTTGAATGTGACCTGTGTTTGGTTGCAGGACCTCCCAGCTATGAAGTAAAGGGTTGGCTACTCTGAACCTTGAGTGTGTAATGGAATATGTACACAAAGGACTCTGTGCCTTGGAAGAGGAACAGGAAGTGCTCTGGGAGAATGGAAGATTTTACTAAACTACAAATTTTCCAGATTAGGATCTTGTCTGGCTATAGTGTGGAAGGACAAACCTGGAGGACTTTTGCTTTCTAAGACATTTGATCTCTGCTCACCCAGTAGGGTAACTGCTAATGTCTTGAAGCCCAGCTGGGTGGTCCTAGCTAATGAGGGACTCTGGTTGGCAATTAGAAACACCAGTAGGAGGTTATTTACAGGTTCTTTCCAGTATTCTCTTGTTCTGCTCTAGGGAGCTATAAGGAGAACCACAAGCCATGCCATGGTGAATGTAGGAGCCACTGTCCACAGAGCAGGAAGAGCAGGTTGTCTGAGCTATCAGAGCTGCTTGGACAGGGTTGAACCATGAGCCAGACAGGTTCTCTTGTTCTTTGTGGTGACCTGGGTTGTGGCCCTTGGCCTCTGAGCTTTGTTGAGTGTGGATTTCCTGGGAAGGGGGAGGCTCTGCCATACTGGCCTGGGAGACTGTGAGCTTGTAATATTGTTGCCTCATGCTGTGCAATTGAGCATTGCTTTGAATACATAATCCTGCCTCTGATGCCCCATGCTGGGTGGATAGTCCTACAACTTCTTCAGGACTGGGCCTTGACTGGTCTGTGAGAAGGAAAAATTACTGTTTGAATGTGACCTGTGTTTGGTTGCAGGACCTCCCAGCTATGAAGTAAAGGGTTGGCTACTCTGAACCTTGAGTGTGTAATGGAATATGTACACAAAGGACTCTGTGCCTTGGAAGAGGAACAGGAAGTGCTCTGGGAGAATGGAAGATTTTACTAAACTACAAATTTTCCAGATTAGGATCTTGTCTGGCTATAGTGTGGAAGGACAAACCTGGAGGACTTTTGCTTTCTAAGACATTTGATCTCTGCTCACCCAGTAGGGTAACTGCTAATGTCTTGAAGCCCAGCTGGGTGGTCCTAGAGGGACTCTGGTTGGCAATTAGGAGCACCAGAGGTAGTTTACAGGTTCTTTCCAGGATTCTCTTGTTCTGTTGTATGGAGCTGTAAGGAGGACCACAAGCCATGCCATGGTGAATGTAGACCAACTGTCCCCAGAGCAGGAAGAGCAGGTTGTCTGAGCTATCAGAGCTGCTTGGACAGGGTTGAACCATGAGCCAGACAGGTTCTCTTGTTCTTTGTGGTGACCTGGGTTGTGGCCCTTGGCCTCTGAGCTTTGTTGAGTGTGGATTTCCTGGGAAGGGGGAGGCTCTGCCATACTGGCCTGGGAGACTGTGAGCTTGTAATATTGTTGCCTCATGCTGTGCAATTGAGCATTGCTTTGAATACATAATCCTGCCTCTGATGCCCCATGCTGGGTGGATAGTCCTACAACTTCTTCAGGACTGGGCCTTGACTGGTCTGTGAGAAGGAAAAATAAACCAGTTAATGAGTGAACTCCAATCTCTCTGACTTTTAGTGTGTGATTATAAATGTAGAGGGTTCTGTGCAAGAATTGAGTGCATAGACAAAGCTTGAAGCTGGTAGATTCACAGTGCAGAAAGGGAGAGACAGGACAGTGGTTGAGAACTTGCTACTTCAACAGTAGTTTAGATTAGCAATGTGGAACTAGGTAATCAATTTTAGATGGTGCATAAATGTCCTTATGGTCATTTCTTGGTTTCCACAGACCAGACAATCAAGAATCTGGATAAAGGACTGACCTTATTATGAAACCAAATTGCTATAGTTACAGTAGTTCAACCAAAATAGATCTGAGTGATATGTGGCCATGCCTAGCAGGACTGTTATTTTACTGGTTTTAGGTAAAAAGTTTGAGAAATCTTTGATGTGCTCTAATACAAATCCCTAGTTTCTGGAGCACATGGCCATAAAACCTGTTTCAACTTTTCAAAATAATTTCTGGAGATGATAACTATATCATATCCACATTCTCCTTTCTGTCCCCAAGCCCTACCATGACTCCTCAGTGTCTTCTAATTCATGGCCTGATTTTCTTTAACAGCAGTTGTGAATGTGACCTGTGTTTGGCTGCAGGATTTCCCAGGTATGACAATGGGTTAGCTGCACTGCACACAAAGGACCCTGTCCTTTGGATGAGGAACAGGATATGCTCTTGGAAAGTGGAGGAATGTCTATGAAAATGCTAATTTTCTAGACTAGGGCCCTGTCCACTGGGCTGGAAGGACAGAACAGGAAGTACTGTGCTCTTTAAGTCATTTGATCTTTGATCACCAAGTAGGGGAGCTGACAATATTCTGAGGCCCAGTTGGGTGGCCCTAGCCAAAGAGAGGTTCTGGAAAGTCTTACCAATCAGGTATAATAGTAGCAGGTAGCTTGCAGGTTCTTTTCAGGATTCTTCTCTACTTTTGTTGTAATGAGTTTTTTTTTTAACTATACTCTTTTGTTTTTTAAAAATTTATTTTTATTGTGCATACAAAATTCTGCCTCCATGTATGCCCACATGTCAGAAGAGGGTACCAGATCTCATTACAGGTGGTTGTGAGCCACCATGTGGTTGCTGGGAATTGAACTCAGGATCCCTGGAAGAGCAGTCAGTGCTCCTAACCAATGAGTCATCTCTCCAGCCCTAGGAATACCACAAGCTATGCCATAGTGAGTGCAGGGTGTTCAGAGAAGGTCTGTTGAGCTGTCATTTCTGCTGGGATTTGGATGGACCATGAGCCAGGCTTTGGTTCTCTTGGTCTTTGTAGTGACCTGGGCAGTGGTCCTTGTCCTCTGAGCCTCCCTATATATGGATTTCCTGGGGAGAGGGACACTCTGCAGCCCTGGCATGGTAGGATATTGTACTTGTAATATCACTGTTCAGTGTACACACAGAGTCATGCTTTTGGTGTGCATTGGGAAGACAGATTTGAAAACTGATAGTCTGGTTTCTAGAAGTTCTGAATATTGCATTCTGCTTTTAAGTTTGTCTTATAAATGTTTCAAATAGTTTAAAAGCTGGTAGAACTATGGTGATTTTGATTGTCTTTTAGCAATACATGATTAGAGTGCTTCTAACTTGTCTGCTACCACTAGCCACAATGGTGTGATTCAGTGATATTTAGTTCCAGGGGACAAAAAGAGTTTCTTAGCTGCAGATGTTTCTTAGATGTGTATGGTGTTAGGCAGGTAGATAGGGCAGAATCTATATCTTGTGCTATAATCCATTTGACAGGAAGCAGAAATTATTCTATATTGCTTTGGGATTGGGCATCAGTGGGGCTGGGTTCACCTGAAAACATAAGGAGGTCTAAGGGGCTGCAGAACCATAGCAGGGGATCTCTTTTTACAGAGAGAGCTCTAGAGCATGGGGTCTCTCTGTTTGGAAGAAATACCAGTAGCTGGAGGGTCAGAAACAACAGTTTAAGGGTCACTTTGAGGTAATTTTGTGAAAATTGTGAAGTCTTTATTTAATTTCTCTACACATAGAATCATAGGTTGCTGGGTAACATTGTTCAAGATCACATGTTTTTGATTAAGTCTCCTTTGGTCTTTTGATTAATAGTTAATGATATTTTCCTGCCTATATTCTTGTCTTTTTCTCTCCATCCCCTTTATTCTTTCTCAAATATTGTACACATTCTTGATTGTTGTAGTTTTGTGATAATTTTTTTCCCCAAGACAGGGTTTCTCTGTATCTTTGGAGCCTGTCCTGGAACTCTCTCTGTAGACCAGTCTGGCTTTGAACTCACAGAGATCTACCTGCTCTGCCTCCTGAGTGCTGGGATTAAAGGTGTGCATCACCACCACCCAGCAAGAAGTCATATTATGTCAATCTGTGTACTATTTTTTCATAATCCCACTGATTACTCTGAGTGTTTCCACTATGAATGTAGCTTCGTAATCAGCTTTCCTGTTTTAAATTGTTGGGCATTATCATTGTGTTGTATTCATTTATGGTGCAAATTTACCATACACATCATCTTAATTTTGATGCATCATGTTCCCAAGGGTCATTTATTTACTTCTTTATTTATTTAGGTTTTGTTGTTCTTTTTGTTAATCTGTGAGAGACTTTTGGTTTATTTGATAAAAGGTATTATGGTTATTGGCAGGTGGCTCAGCACACATTCATTTTGGAGATTACCTAAGTTCAGATACCTAACTCAAGTTGTGAGGCTCATAACTCTACCATTTCAGATCCAAAGCATCTGAACCCTTCTTTTTTGTATGTCACCTGCATACATATGGAAGACATTCTCACTCATGCACAAACATATGCAAAAAATAGCAATAAACTTGTTTTCAAAAGTACTTGTGACTGATAAAGCAATTAGAGGGAAACAAGTTGCTTTAGGTGTACACTGATTCTTTTTATATAAATATGTTATCTTGCATTTTGTTTTAAAATGTTTTCATTTCCTCACTCTGATTGCAGACTTACAGGCAATTATCAATCTTGGGAAACAAATGGTGTCTAAGTGATCCTAGCAGACATCCTATTCTTTACTATAAGATAATGAGATCCTTTTAGTAGTCAAAACTATTTTCTATGAACTTAAAACATGAGAAGGTTTCAAGTGAATCTCTCCAATTTTGGTGGAACAGCGTTCCTCACCCAAGCCATTTTCTATTATTGGTAAAGGATAAAGAACTGAAGTGTATAGGATGAGTGCTGGCCATTGATTTCTTAGAATTTGATTTTGGTTAGAATCTTGTAGTTTTTATTTACAGGACCATAGTATGTCTTTGTGTCTTTGTTTGTCAGTTCTACCGATCTATGTTATTGATTTTATTAATTGTTATTTAAGTATATTGCTCATTTTCTGGAAAATAATGGTCTCACTAATTTTGCATTCAAAAAATTGCTCATGTTATGAATTTCCTGAGTTTTTGTTGGTTTGGGAAGTTTCTGTAGAGAGACAGTTTTAGTTTTTTCTTCTTTATTTTAGATATTTGCCATTTTCCATTCTCTGGCATATCTATCTTCATTTTTTTTTTTTTGCTGCTTAAATGATTGATGTGATTAGTACATTGCCTTTAGATCTTTAAAATATTCTTGTATATTATTGTCTTTTTCTCTTAATTAGCCTCAGCTATCAGCATGACATAGCTTAGAGTAATCTGAGGAAACACCAATTGAGAGTATGCCTAGATCAGA
This sequence comes from Ondatra zibethicus, assembly GCA_004026605.1. NCBI lineage: Eukaryota > Metazoa > Chordata > Mammalia > Rodentia > Cricetidae > Ondatra > Ondatra zibethicus. The sequence goes on from PVIU01018641.1 coordinate 23,598, forward strand.
ATGTCTGATTAAGGTGTCTGAGAGAGATTATGTTGATTTTGATTGATATAGGAAGGTTCTTCCACTGTGTTGGCAATATCTCTGAGCAAGCAGCTCTGGGATAGATTGGAGAGCTAGCTAAGCACAAGACAGTGACAAAGCAAGAGGGAAAGCCAGAAAATAATGGTTTCACATTTTGCCTTTAGTTATTAATTTTAGCTTGAGTATCTGTTTTAAGCTCCTATAAAGAATTGTGAAATAGGGTTAACAACCAGATAAACTTGCTCATTACCTTAGTTGCTTTTCATTAGATAATTTAATAACAGCAACAGAGAAGAAAGTTGGAACAAAAATGGGACATTTCAAATGCCATATTCTGTATGTCTTTGAAAGATTTAAAGAATACCTATCCGTCAGAAATATATCTCTGTACATCTAGAAAGCCTAACTAACATGACTACAAGTTTAACTGTTATAAATGACTATTTGTATTTCTTAACTATACATTATATCTTTAAATGAGCTGCACAAATATAATACCTTAAACAAGAATAGAAATATATATATAAAACAAAATTGACCTTAAATGTTTATCAATAGGTCAAGATCTATACAAATGTAAAGTATTATCTCTATATCATAGCACCTTTAAATGTAAACAAATGTTTTTAAACAATATTTGGTAATTTGGTAGTAGTTCTCTCCAAACTGCTTCCTACTTTTTGTTGGGAGAAGTATTTTAGGGGGTTCACAAAGACCTTTCAGGGGATCTTGATCCATCAAACCACTTTATCCTGGAAGGAATCCACAGGTTCTCATCCTCTGTGGAAACAAAAGCAGAACCTCTTTCCAAAGCAACATATCCTTAGACCCAAATTTTGAAGTTGGTTTGGCTTAGCAGCATATACAATGAAACGTCTCTCTGTGCTTAGCTCATTCACAGTCAAAAAAACTTAAAGAAAGCACAATAATATGCATAATCTAGACTCTGTATATTTTTCATCTTTACTCCTTTAATCTATGATTGTCTGTATTCTCTCTCCCAAGCCTACACACATTTATAGACTGTGACCCATTTACAGGTCTTTTTATCTCAATCTGTTTTTATTGCTTATTTGTAATTATTTTCTAACTAGGAGTGCCTTTTTTTTTAAAAAAAAATGTTAAGTGGGCATGGCTAGGATCAACTCTGAAGCCCTGCCTGCTTGCTATACCCAGTCCAACGTGGCAGAGGTATGTTTACTGCTAGCTCTGTGAGCCAGTCTCTCTGCCCCAGCTCCAGGTACACAGCAGGTCCATGTCTTCATTAAGCCATTTGCAACATGCTGCACACCGACTCCATTTGAGTGCAGTACCTCCCGAAAGAGTCAGAGCTATTTGTGCCAGCAGAAACCAGGAAGCCCTTCCCTAAAGAAGGTGTGCATCCTTTGTTGTCAATGCTGAATCAGGAAGACCTCTCTTATAGGAGCTGTGGCACCTCGGCTCACTGCCAGCTAACAGAGCCTATCCAGAAAAAAATGTGGCTACCAAGAAGTCATGCTTAACTCTGTTCTTTTGTGTCTAGATTTCTTTTTAAACTCTCAGGTTTTATGTTGATGTGGTTTCCTCATATTGACACCCTTTTGTTGACGGAGGCTGTTTGTTTCTTTTCTGGCTACCCAGACCGAAAATAATTACACAGAAACTATATTAATTACTACACTGCTTGGCCAATAGCTTTAGCTTTTTATTAAGTAACACTTATAAATTATATTTATATAATTTATATAATAAATTTCTATTAATCTGTGCATTGACACATGGCTGCGGCCTACTTGTCAGGTTTCATCTGGTGTCTGTCTCCTTTGCGGTAACATGGCGTCTCCCTGACTCCCCTTTCTTTTTACCTCTGTCTCTGCTTGGAATTCACACCTTGCTCTATTCTGTCCTGCCATAAGCCCAAATCAGCTTTTTTATTAACCAATGGGAATAAAATATATTCACAGCTTCAGAGGGGACTCCTACATCATCATGGAAACTACAACTGTATTGATCCTAGAAATTGCCATTATCTTCTGTTTTTGATAAAGAAATAAAAAGTCTGATTGCCCTCAATAAAACAGTCACAGCCTTGTCTTGCTGTGGCCTTTCTAGCCCAAGTCTATTTCATTCCTTTGGCCCAATTAGGTGATCTTAGCTTGGTACATAAGCACAGGTGCTTAGAAGACTTCATGAAAAATTTATCTAGAGATCATTTGTGTGATATTTTTGCCCTAATCTTGCTTATTCTCTCCGTGTCCTGAGAAAGTGCCTAGGCAGAATTAAAAAGGAATAGACTGATTTTTGTACAAAATATTGCTTCTATTGGATGGTTATTACTCATGACTTATTCAGGTCTACAGTGAAAAGAAACAAGTAGAAAAAAAATGAAAAGTGTAGCTGCAAGTTTCTCTCCTGTCTGCCAGCTTCCAAATAACCATTCAGAGACTTCTATTAATTATAAATATTTGGCTAATGACTCAGACTATTACTGGCTAGCTCTTACATTTAAATTGACCCATATTTTTTATATATCTGCCTTGCCGTGTGGTTCATGGCTTGTTACCTCACATCTTGTTTCTCCTGCATCTCTTAGAGTGTCTTTGACTTCACCTTCTTTCTCTTTGTATCTGTTTGAATTTCCCAGCTAGCTATATTCTGCCCTGTCATAGGCCAAAACAGCTTTATTCATCAACCAATAAAGGCAACACATATTTACAGCATACAGAAGGACATCACACATCAGAAAAGTCTGTGTTTTGTTAAGAAAAACAATACTAGGTAGTTCAGATGTCAGTCCAGTGGCTAAAAGGATGCAGAGATTGTCAAGGATTTTAGCACAGTGGTTAAAAGGATGCAGAGATTGTCAAGGATTTTAGCACCATTAAAGAGAAGAGCCTGGCTGTACATTTGAAGCCTAGGAACATGCTCCAAGGCTGCATCTAGCGAAGGCCTTAATTCTTGGAAGGAGGACACAAAGTAAGTCCTTGTCCCAGGAGCAACATCATACAGAACTTGCAGAAAATTTAGTCTGAGCTAGATAGGGTCCATCAAATCTTGGCAGGATTACCTATGTCATACTGATTCAGAAAATAAGAAAGACACAAAATATAAAGGTCATGGATTCTTCTTTCATGGTGAGGTTTTTTTTTTTTTTTTTTAACCCATCTATATTTGGCAGAGTCAGAGCCCCAGTGAAGAAGAGATTGCGAGAGTTCATTACATGAAGTAGTGGAGATGAAGCTGGATCACATTTCAGACCACAGGATGTTGAGATACCCAAGCTATGAGATATCTGACATGGAGAACTGAGAGGTTGTAGGTTGTTGTGTGATAGTTTGATTTAAAAAAAAGCATGTTTGGAGTCAGAGAGCAGAAATAGCTATTTACTGATCAAAAAATACCATAGAGGTTTGGAGGACTGTGGATAGATAGGAGACAAGAAGTAGTAAGCAGAGAGGATCTTGACTTTTTTTGGATGGAGGTTTGGAAGAGGGAGAGCCACTGGCAGCTTCTCCACTGCTTCTCTGATCTTTCAGGTTCTTACCCCTGATATCTGACTCCCAAATTTATTGATAAAGATTAATTAGTTAATGCTTCATCTGGCTCCCTAAAAGATATGCTTAATAAACAGAAAGGGGCAATTAAGAACCCTAGATATAGATTACACAGTAGTTTATTAGCTTTAAATTTTTAATGCTAATGAAAAGGAAATGGCAGCTGTGGAAAAAGTTAGAAGTTATAACCTTTCATTTTTATTTAGATAAAAGGGGAAATGTTGTGGAACATTAATTGAAGATGTGTTACATTCATTTATGATGTGGAATATTTGTTTAATGATATAAGAGTGTGTTGCATTCTTTTATGTGGCATTTTTTAATTCTGTGAAGTTGTGTTACTTTGCCTGCCTAAAACACCTGATTTGTGTAATAAAAATCTTAATGACCAATAGCTAGACAGGAGAGGGATAGGTTAGGCTGCCAGACATAGAGAGTAAATAAAAGGAGAAAAAGAGAAGGATTGAGGAACAAGAAGAGAAAGAAGAGGATGTCAGGGACCAGCCACCTAACTTCACAGTCAGCCACAGAGTAAGAAGTAAAGAAAGGTATATAGAATAGAGAAAGATAAAAGCCCAGAGGCAAAAGGTAGATGGAATAATTTAAGTTAAGAAAAGCTGACTGGAACCAAGCTAAGGCTGGGCATTTATAGTTAAGAACAATCCTCCATGTGATTTACTTGGGAGCTGGATGGTGGGCTCCCAAAAGAGCCAAAGAGTAAAAAAAAAAATCTGACTACAGGATGGATCATCTATGGATATAGCAGCATCCTGGGGTATATCAATTTCCAATTTTCTGAGGAACTACCATTTTGATTTCCATAGTAATTCTTTAAGTTTGTAAAAGTTTTTTTTTTCTCATAGATAACCAGAGTGATATAGCTAAAGTGTTACTCAGCTCATTCCAGTCTTTATTTTAAGAGATTTTTCAGTGACTTGAAGTTATTAGGCCTGTTCATATCCCAATATCCAAGTTGGGAGGCTCAGAACCACCTGCTACTTCAGATTCAGGGGATCTTACACCCTCTTTTCTTTATGTCACCTGTATACACATGGAAAACATTCTTTCTCACACCTAAACATACACAAAATGTGGGGATAAACTTCTTTTTAAAAGTCCTTGTGACTTATAAAGCAATTAGAGCAAAACAAGTTGCTTTAGGTGTATAATGCAAATCATACACTGATTCTTTAAAAATCTGTTATCTTGCATTTGGTTTTGAAAAGTTTTTATTTCCTCACTATGATGCAGACTTACAATGAACATTCTCTTATAGCCTATTATGTCTATTAATTGGATTATGTGATGAAATTCCTTTCCTCAAACAAAGACCTTGAAATCATCCTGTGACCCAAAGAAACAATGTTCAATTCTAATATTTTGGCATTGTCACGAATGTACAATGTTGTTGGGAGGACACTTGCTGGTCCCGGCCACTTAGAACTGAAATAATAACACAGAAACTATATTGGCTAACTCTTACATCTTAATTTAACCCATCTCCATTAATCTGTACATCACCATGAGGTCGTGGCCTACCAGCAAAGTTTCAGCGTGTCTGTCTCTGGTGGGTCCATGGCTTATCCCTGACTCTGCCTCCTTTCTCCTAGCATTCCATTGAGTTTTTCCCACCTACCTAAGTTCTGCCCTGTTACAAGTCCAAAGCAGTGTCTTTATTCATTAATAGTAATCACAACATACAGAGGGAAATCCCACATCACCACAACTAAAATATTCTTTTGCTCATTTCAAAAAAATAATTATTTTAATCATCCACTGAACATAGTAGACACATTTTAAAGTGACTAATAAAAAGAGTTTACATAGCTGCAAAGCACTATATATTTCCAATTTACACAATTTGTTCAGAGAAACAACATAAAGTATTATGCTCACTATAGTCTTGGGACATTGTGAAGATATTTTAAAATGTTTTGAATCTTTAAAATTTTCCTGTAAATAAAATAATAATAATAAAATTTCCATCAGTGAATATTGATGTGATGCTGAGATATTATGCCTTGTATATTACAGATGAGGAGAGCAGTAAATATCTTCCCAATAGCCTTTGAAAAAAGATTCAAAATTTCTCAATAAAATAACTTGCAAAGTAAAAGTAGACACATACCTAATAGATGATCCACCATGACCAAGTTGTTTTTATATCAGAGATGCAGAGATGGTTTGAAATACACAAGTCAAATGAGTATTGGTAACATGTCTTAGACAGGTGTGGATGGAAGGTGTGGTAGGGGGAAGATGGGAGGAGTCAGAGGACAGGAGGGAAGGGAACTGGGATTAATATATAAAATAAGATTGTTTAAAAAATAAAAATAGAAATAAATCTCTGACTCTAGAATCCAACCCAATTAAATCTTTTTCTTTATAAAAATACCCAAAGTATGGTTTTTTTTACTCAGCAATGGATGTCCTGACTATGAAAACGGTATTTCTATTTTCTGGTTTGTCTTCCTTTCATTTTCTTCTTCTGATTTAATGCTCCAGGTAATACTTTGAGCACAGTATTGAAAAGGGGTGATGATGATAGTCAGTCCTGTCTCTTCATGACTTAAATGGAATAACTTTATGTTTTCTGCCATTTAGGATTATGCTGCCTATGTAATCTAGATTACTCCTTATGTTAACAATGAAAATAAGAAGAACTTCATGTTCTCTTAATGTGAGTAAAAAAAAAGAAGTTTCTCATTATTCTACTTTTATTCTGTTGAGGTATGTTCCTTCTTGTCCCACTCTCTCTGAGACTGTTATGAGGGAGATATATCTACATCTATCTATCTATCTATCTATCTATCTATCTATCTATCTATCTATCTAACTAACTATATATATATATATATATATATATATATAGAGAGAGAGAGAGAGAGAGAGAGAGAAAGAGATTTAACAAAGCACAGAAATGGATTTAGAGACAAAAATCACCTAATCTCAGTAGATGCAGAAAAGGCCTCTGCCAAATGTGAACCTTCAACCTTACTGTGATTGACTGCAAATAGGGAACTATAGTTTTTTATTTTCTTTCTTTGATTGCCTATGTGAATTACAACTTTTCTAATTCATTTTATTTTTTCTTGGATTTTGAGAGATTTATTTCTCATCAATAAGTACAAAGTTGCTGCTTTATTCATGACCAGTTAGTCCAATGATTATAGTTGAATCAATATAATGGTACCTTGTGGGAGAATGATTAAGTCCACCTCACATAAGACATATAGAATTAAAATACTCATGAGGTCAAAGTGTATTGATGGTTATGCTAGCTGAAAGCAAATTTATTTTCATGGCCTTATGAATAAGTACAGAGGAAGTATTTTCAATCTCAGTTTTTCAGGCAATCCAATTATAGGAAACAAAATGGTGTCTAAGTAATATTGAGCAATATAATTTTCTTTATTATAAGAGAATAAGATCCTTTTAGTAATTAAAACTCTTTTCTATAAAAGCAAATCTCTCCAATTTTGGTGGAACAGTTCTCCTCACCCAATCCATTTTTTATTATCAGCAAAGGAGAAATTGGAGTGCACAAGATGAGTGCTGGCCAGTGATTTCTTGTCATTTGATTTTGATTAGAATCTTGTCATTCTTGTTTAAGGGACCATGATATATATTTGTAGGTCTGTCTTTGTGTCTTGTTTCGCCTATAGTACCATCTATATTGTTGAATTTATTAATTATCATCTAAATTTATTGTTGTTTCTCTGGAAAATGATGGATCTTCATCATTCTTTTTTGGAAAATTTACTATATTATGAGGTTCCTGAGCTTTTCTTGGTTTAGGAAGTTTCTGTGGAGAGACAGTTTTAGTTTTCTCTTCTTAATTTTAGAGTCTTACTTTTCCTCATTTTCTTGACCTATCTGTGTTTTCCAGTTCTTCATGATTGATATGGTTAATATATTGGTTTTGTGTTTTAAAAATCTTCTCATATATTATCTGCCTTAATTAGCTTCAGCTGTCAACATGATGTAGCTTAGAGTCATCTGAGGGAACATCAATTGAGGCTTTGCCCAGATCAAAATTGCTACTTACTATGTTTGGAGAAAATTGTGTTGATTGATGATTGATGTCGGAAGGCTCTTCCACTGAGGTTTTAATACCCTAAGCAAGTAGGACTGGGAGGGATAAGAAAAGTAACTGAACATGAGAGAGTGACTAAGCAAGAGAGAAAGCCAGTAAACAATCTTTCCCTGTGGCTCTTGTCTTCAGTTCCTAACTTGAGTTTCTATACTAAGCTTCCACAATTGTGGGTCATGATCTGCAAATATTAGTCAAACAAACCTGTTCATTACCTCAGGTGCTTTTATTTAGAGAATTTAATCACAGTGAGAAACAAACAAATTATGTAAAAATGCGGTACACCAAAAGTGATTTTGTTTTGCTGGGTAGAATGTGGGAATGTTGTCTTTTGGAGGAATGTGGAAGATATTAGAACTTTAGATTGCAAAAGCCATAGAAAACTGTACACAGAGCTTAATCAGCTATTCTTGCAGGAGTAGGAATATGGGGGAGGATTGAATATAATGCACACAGTGCAGCTTGAGTTCATAGAATTTCAGTGGGAAATAGACTCCATGAAAATTTTATCTATAGGTCATTTGTATATTTTGTTCCCAAATCAGTTCTGTTTTCTCCATTCCCTGAGAAATTGAGTAAGGGAAAATTAAAAAGTAATTGGGTGTTTTCTTAGACAAAGTATTGATTCTGTTGGGTGTTTATTGCTGATGACTCATTTAGGTCTACAACAGAAAAGAAAAAAGTGGTGTAGAAAGAAATGAAGTCAGTTTCATGGAGAAAAATAGCACTAGGAAGATTCAAATGGCAGTCCTGTGGTGAAAAAGAGGGAGAAGATTTCCAAAAGTTTAAATCTATTAAAGAGGAAGCCCTTCTCATCATTTGAAGCCTAGGAAGGTAGCTTAGGGTAAGATTCCATCCATCTAAGTCTTCAGTTTCTCAATGGAATAGGCAACTTGATTCCTAATCTGAAGAAGCAACTTCATGCAGAAGCTGCTGGAACTCTGATCCAAGTGTGGTAGCATCCATAACAACTTAGAAGCCAAAAGTGTGTGTGTGTGGGGGTAACCCATGTTGTATTTTTTTCTGGAAACAAGAAAGAATCAAAATTTATAGGTCAGATATTCTTCCTCTTTAGTTTCATTTCAGCACTGTTGCATCCATCTGTTTAGCAGAGTCAGAAACCCAGTGAGGAGACTGAGACTTCATTGCCTGAAGCTGTGAAGATGAAGACAGAGTTGTATTTTGAGATGGTAGGATGTTGAGATACCCAAGCTATGAGATGTCTGCTATGGAGAGTTACATACAGGAAGTAAGTAGAAGTAGCAAAGGAGAGATATATAGGAAAATTTTCATGGATAGAGCTATCTAAGCCCTGTAAAAATGAAGCCCACCAGTCTGTGGCAGAGCTATGGGGTTTGTTGTTTGCCCTGCTGTTTTAGTCTTGCCTTGAACCAATTTTCCCTCACTGTGTCCACATTTCTCTCTTATTTTTTTCAAAATTTATTCTTTTTGTAAGCAGAGACTGCTTGTTCATTTCCCAGGCACCCAGACCCAAATAATTGCATAGAAACTATATTAATTACATCACTGTTTGGCCTATTGGCTCAGGCTTCTCATTAACTAGTTCTTTTATCTTAAATTAACCATTTCTTAATCTGTGTATTGCCATGACCTACTGGTAAGGTTCTGGGTGGTCTTTCTGCTTTGGCAGCTACATGGCATCTATTATTCTCTGCCTGCTTTCTCTCTATATCTCTTCCAGCCTGGCTATATTCTGCCTTGTCATATTCCAAAGCAGCTTCTTTATTAACCAATAAAAGCCACACATACACAGAGGACATCCTGTAACGTGAGGGCCTGCTTGTTGGGATTTCTGTCCTGCCCAGTTCCCACAGCTGTTTAGCCCCAAAGAAAATCACACAGAGGTCTCCATAAGTTATAAACTGATTGGCCCATTAGCTCAGGCTTCTTATTAGCTCCTATAATGTATATTAACCCATTATTCTTATCTAAGTTAGCCACACAGCTTAGTACCTTTTTCAGAGGGGCAGGTCACATCCTGCTTCTTAGGTGTCTGGACAGGACTGCAGAGGGAGCTTCCTGCTTCTCAGAATTCTCCTGTTCTTATTGCCCCACCTCTACTTCCTGTCTGGTTGTCCTGCCTATATTTCCTGCCTGGCTACTGGCCAATCATCATTTACTTAGAACATAATTGACAGAATACAGAATTGTCCTACACCAACATCCCACATCACTTCTCTTATAATAAATCCCAACTGCAGTTTCCCCTCCCTCCACTCCTCTCAGTCCTCTCCACTACTCCCTTCTCCACCAGATCCAATTAATCTCCATTTCCCTTCAGAATAGAACAGATACCCCAGGTATATCAATAAAACCATGGGTAGCAAATTGCAATAAGACTAGGCACAAATCCTCATATCAAAGGCTGGACGAGGCAACCTAGTAGGAGGAAAATGGTTCCAAGAGAAAGCAAAAGAGTCAGAGACATCCCCACTCCCACTGTTAGGAGTTGCACAAAAACAACAAGCTACACAATGATAACATATAGCAGAGGACTTGGTGCAAACTCCTGCAGGCTCTGTGATTGTCATTTCAGTCTCTGTGAGCCCCTATGAGCCTTACTCAGTTGATTCTATGGCCTGCCTTCTCCTGTGTCCTTTTAGTTGGGAAAGATTTTGACTATGAATTTTTTGGAAAATTTTTTCCTGCCCTTTGGGGTGAGATTCTTCTCCTTCGATTCCTATTATTCTTAGGGTTGGTCTTTTGATAATGTTCCAGATTTCCTAGATGTTATTTTTCAGGAAATTTTAGGTTTGACATTTTCTTTGATCAATCTACTCATTTCTTTTTTTTTATTTCATTATTTCCTTTATGTCTACTCATTTCTTTGATCATGCCTTTAAATTCTTAAATTCTCTGTTCAATTTCTTGTATTCTTTTGATGAAGCTTGTCTCTGCAGGTCTTATTCGATTACCTAGATTTTCAATTTCATAATTCCTTCAGTTTGCACTTTTTTTTTTTTTTTCGAGACAGGGTTTCTCTGTAGCCTTTGAAGCCTTCCTGAAACTAGCTTTTGCAGACCAGGCTGGCCTCGAACTCACAGAGATCCACCTGCCTCTGCCTCCCAAGTGCTGGGATTAAAGGTGTGTGCCACCACTGCCCGGCCAGTCTGCACTTTTTAATTGCTTCTATTTCTATTTTCAGGTTTTGAATAGATTGATTCATTTCTGTCAACTGTTTCTTCATTTACTCTTTGGCTTTCTTTAAGGGGTTTTACATTTTTCTCCAGTACTTCATTTATCCTTTCTCTGCTTTCTTTAAGGGATTAATTTACTTCCTCTTTAAGGAGTTCTGTCATCTTTATAAAGTTGGTCTTAGCTTAATTGTGCTTGAACTGAGTTGGAATATTCAGGGCTTGTAGTAGTAGGATAGCTGGAATCTGGTAGTGACTTATTGCTCTGGCTGTTGTTGATTCTATTTTTATGCTTGTGTCCTGGTATCTTGGTTTGAGGTATTTCTGGGTCTAGGTGCCAATTTCTCAATTTGTCTTTGTTGCATGGGTGTTTTATTTGCTTTATTTTATTATGGTTTCTATTTGCTCTCTAGTTTTCTGATTTATGTGGCCTATGGTTGAACAGGGGCTCTCATCCCAAGTTGGGGCTGGAAATCTTACAGATGGTGTGGCCTTTGCTCCAGCAGGGAGTATCTACCCATGTTTGTGCCTGAAAAGGGGGAAGTGGGTAGGAAACTTGGGGATAGTGTTGAGGGGAGACTGAGAGAATAGGAAGGTCAGTTGGAAGGTGGCCTATGTAGACCTGTTTTCCTACCTGTTGGTGTGTGTGTGTTTTGGGTTTTTTTTTTGTGGCTGATGTGGCCTGTTGGGATCATTTGGAGTCCTGGCCTCCAGCTGCCCTTCCCTGATAGTGACCTTTTCTTGCTTTTCTGATTTGAGCTTCTGAAAGCTGTGTCGAAGTTGTTTGCCAACTCTGCTTCCTGAGCACACATTGCCCTGGGCTTGATTGAAGATCAGGTGATGAGGTCTTCATGTGTTAGGTATAAAAACCTCTGTGGTGCTGTTCAATAAAGGGCTTCTTCCAGCAGCTTGAGAGGTGTATGTGTGTTCAATCCTGATGTCCTTCACTCAGTTTTGGTTCCAGGCCTTGCAGGCATGGCAAGTGGAGGTTCCACCGAGTTCCGAGAAAGAGGGGTAAAGAGACAGGGTCATCCCTGGCCAGCATGATGTACTGGTGAATCAAGATGGGAACTGCTAGCAGTAAGGTTTAAATGTTCCAGACTGGGAACAAGCCAAGACAGACTAAAATGTTTTTTCATCCCCGGAGATGCTCTGAGAGACACCCTCTGGAAGACTGGCCAGTAGGAAAGTAATAAAGAGGAGGCAGGAGGGTGAATTGAAGGCCTCAAAAAGATAGAATATGTACAAATGTGTTTTGATTGCGTTGTCTTTTGTGTTCTGGACTGGAGAAATACCTTTGATTCTGGGAACTTTTTTTTAAAATATTTATTTATTATGTATACAATATTCTGTCTATATGTATGCCTGAAGGCCAGAAGAGGGCACCAGACCTCATTACAGATGGTTGTGAGCCACCATGTGGTTGCTGGGAATTGAACTCAGGATCTTTGGAAGAGCAGGCAATGCTCTTAACCTCTGAGCCATCTCTCCAGCCTGATTCTGGGAACTTTTAAGAAAGATATTCTGACTTTAAAATACAGGCCTAAGGATTTAATGCTTTGGAAAAGAGACTTTTATCTCTACAGAGGATGAGACCGAGACCCCCTGAAATGTTGCTATAAAATACCCCCAAGAATGCATCACCCCTGCTCAGCAGGAAGTAGCCAGACAGGTTTACAATGTCCCAATTCCCTAAAAGATTGTTAAAATGGGGCCCCTTCAGTAGTTCTGAAGCAGCAAGCCTGCTTTCCCAAGTTCCACTCCACTCCATGCACCAGTTTGGACCCAGAGCGAATGTGGCTGGGGCCAGAAGGAGCAGAGCTTTGGTAGCTGGCTGCTGAGAAGGCACTTTGCACAGGCCCAGTCAGTGCCCAGCCTGGGGGACACCACAGTTATGTCAGGAGTATCAGCAGAGGAGAGATTTTGAAATCACTGCAGCCATGGTTGCCGTTGTTGCTATCTCTGCCACCACAGCTACTGCTGCCAGAATTGCTCTCTCCCAGACTGTGCAGATGGCTGAGACTGTCAACCAGCTAGCTGAAAGAGTCAGCAATGCTTTGGACATTCAAAATAATCTAAATGGGCATATTCAATTGGGCAAATTGACTTTGAACCACAAGTGGCTCTGGTTCAGGAGCAAGTGGTCTATCTCTGGACTTTTCAACAATTAATCATGTTATGTGTGTTACTCCTGGCACTGTATTGCATGCTTCTGCTACTGTTATGAAACTCAACCATCATATGAGAGGGGTTTGGAATACTTCTTTTGTTAATTTTACCACCCAGTTAGTGCATGCTATTTAAGCCATAAATTCCACCCAAGTTGAGCCTGAACAGGCCAATGATTAATGGGCTTGGATGGCTAAAGTAGACAGATGGTTGCAGCACTCGCCTGGCTTGTTGACCTTGTCAGTCCTGGGAATACATGGTTTAGGGATCCGTGTCTGGATCCTCTGTCAATTCCACCACCAATATCACAATCAGATGAGTGTCACCTGACAGGCACTCCTAGCAATGGCTGTGCAGCCTGAATCTGCAAAAGTTTGGCTGCAAATGCTGGATAAGCGGTAGCCATGGATGGGCAATACCTTGGGGGCAGTATGACCTAAGACAGGAGGGTCTTCTATCTTATAAAAAATATAGGGGGAGGTGTTGGAACCATTTGGAGTCCTGGCCTCCAGCTGCCCTTCCCTGATAGTGACCTTTTCTTGCCCTTCTGATTTGAGCTTCTGAAAGCTGTGTCAAAGCTGTTTGCCAACTCTGCTTCCTGAACATGCATTGCCCTGGTCTTGATTGAGGATCAGGTGATGAGGTCTTCACCTGTTGGCCCACCTGACTGTGTTAGGTATATAAACCTCCATGGTGCTGTTCAATAAAGGGCTTCTTCTATCGGCAGTTTGAGAGGTGTATACGTGTTCAATCCTGACATCCTTCACTCGGTTTCAGTTCCAGGTCATGCAGGTGCAGCAGTGGCCTGCACTTGAGCAGAGGCTATGCATCTGATATAGGGGTGGGTAAATGGTTGTAGCAGCTGTAGGGTTGCTGGAGGATTGTGTCTATGGAAATGTAGGGAGTGTGGAAATTTCATGGACTGTTGGTCTGCCTATCTCTTCTTCTGACTGGTATGACAGGCACATGAGTCTGCCTAAATTGGGAGCTGTAAATACAGTCATATTTCTATTTTTTCTGAATGGGAATATGTCATGTGCCATTATATGTTGTAAATCTTTAATTTGTTTCTTGATTTTACAGCATGTGACAGTCAAGAGATTATCTTAAGTGTCAAAAGAGACTTTGGACGCTTGCAATGCATGGGCTGCTACAGATGATAAGGATCCTTGAACTTATACTAAATGCATTTCCATTTTTCTTCGTATTTATTCTTCTCTCGTACTATACATCATGATTGAATCATCCCCTTCCTCTACTCCTTCCAGTCCCTCCCCCAGCAAATCCCCATTGCCCCAGCTCCACTTCTCCTTTTTTCCTTCAAATAAAAAAGCAGACTCCCAGAGATATCAAATATGCCACGGACTGGCTCAGGAGAGCCCTACTAGGAAGGCACAAGTTCGGCGAATGATAGACAGACACAACACACAAGAGAGTGATTGGAATCTGCTGCAATTTTACTGAACTCATATTTTCATTATATAGTATTCAAACAAAGAACAAACCAGAAGGTCACGTATCATTACTTGGCACAGTATGAAAGCTTCTTTTAGTCACATCAGCAATGGGCAGGTGTTAGACATAACACGTCCTTAGAAGGGGAACTCTTGTCCTTGGGAACATAAACCTCAGACAAGTGGTTTCATCTTATCTAGGAACAGAAAGTTTCTGTCTCATAATTGCTATCATGGCCCTTCCTTTTTCTCACCCTTTCTTTATTTCATCTAGTGACCAAATATGCCTAATCAGGTCTCTGCACCTGCTGCAATATACTTTTTTGTACTTTCTCATGTAGCAAACACCATGGGGGTTGGGATCTAGCAAGCCTATTCATAAATGGTAGAGCCAAATAATTCTGTTTTTGTCCTTCATATATTATATATCTATGACCATCATCTTCCTATCTTCCTGTATATGGAATGGGGTCATCTGGTGACTCAGTTGTACTCCTGGGTGGTTCCCACCATATATCCCCTATCCTAAACTTTATTAACCCATGAGCCTTACGTGTTGAAATGCCCAATCTTGCAAGGGATTTTTTCCTAGTTTCTTTATTCCCAGAATGGGGGTTTCCTAACAACATCTGGATATTAACCT
>PVIU01018642.1:0-13222 GCA_004026605.1 Ondatra zibethicus
CCTGGGAGTGTAAGTGCACACTGCTGAGCCTGGGTTTTTGAGACTGAACTTAAGCCCATGTGTTTGCAAGGTAAGCACTTTACAACTAAGTTATTTCCCTGGCCCTAAGTTTCCTTTTATTCAAAAAATAAAATGGGAGTGATGGAAGCATCTGTCTTAGAAGATTATAGCTGTGAACTGGAGTTCCTAGGAAAAAGATACTCTAAGCCTGACAGACTAATCAGAACTTCTGTGGATATTAACAACTAGTATGTTACAGACATAGAGCCAATTTATTTTGGGTTATCTTTACCCAATAAATATCTTTTGTGGTCTGTTTTTATATTTGACTTAATACCCTTATGATGATCAGGTAAAAATTCTTTTGGAATATATAAACAGATCCAAACTTCCACTAACCTAAAGGTTAAAAATGTCATCATATAGACTCTGAGGCCTATGTAGAGACTTCCCTTTGCTTTAACCAGCCTACTGGATGCTTCTGCCAATGTATCTAGAAAATTCTTTGATGACGTTCTTCATTTACAAACTTCACATATGTGTAAAACATAAATATCAATATAACTATATGGATTTAATTAAACTCCTGCCACATTGAAACATGGTATTTGGGGTAAACCAAATCTGTGTTTCCAGACCATGGTCACTCCAGAAAAAAAAAAAAGCTCTCTCCCTTGTTTTCTTTTATATGAGAGCTGTGTTCTTACATCAGCATGCTATAGGTGAAATGTGAATGCATGCAAACCATCTTATGAACACTAGTCTGTCAGTCAACTGTATTTACTGCTATAAGGAGTATCCACACGCAACTGAGATAGAATAATGATAAGTAGCTACTGTTTCATTTGGACTCTACTTTGTGAAAGCAGGATGTAGCACTCCGGCAAGGGCTTTGACCAAATGTCCATCTTTACAAAACTGATCTAACAGAATGGTCAGGGTGCTGGCTCCTGAGTTCAAACTAGTAGGGGCTACCTTGACAAGGTGACAACAGAGTTACAAATGCCCAGGGTGAATTCTGATTCTCTGCAGACTACCCCAATAGAAAATGCTTTCTTTCTTTTATTCTTCAAATTAAATAAGAATGCTGGTGCATTATCAGAAACTCTAGGGCACTTCAAATACAGCCCAAATCCCTTCTCAGAAAATATATTCACATGGGAAATTCTGAGAGTTTGCTAACTAGAAGTCTGTTTTAGATGCATCAAAAGAGAGTCAAGTTTAAATTTATTTCACAAATTAATTTATGATGCCTCTAAGAATTAACAAAGAATATTCAAGAGACAGTATTATTTTAACCTTGTAAGAATGTGAAGACAAAGTAAAGATCAATGGGAAACTCATTTGTAAATGAGATATCAACATGTCTATATTTGCATTTTATTAATGACATTGCTTCCTGAAATTACTGTGAAATGAATATTAACTACAATAATAATTTAGTCAAAACAGCAGGTGTATGAGAATGACAGCAACTAAGAGATAGGAGTCATTTGTATTAGCCCTTATTGGGAAAATTTCTCCCTCTACATTCAGAAATATTGAATTTCATTCTGGTTTTGAGACAGCTGAGGTAGAATGTCCTGATATAAGCTGAAAAATCAATGAAAGACAGACCTGAAAAAAATAGAAATAAATAGCTCTACAGGATGAATTCAATTTGGTTAACATCTGACTCTCTCTCTCTGTCTCTCTCTCTGTCTTTTTCTGTCTCTCTCTCTCTGTGTCTTTTCTGCTCTGTCTCTGTCTTTCTCTGTCTCTCTGTGTCATGTGTGTGTGTGTGTGTGTGTAAGATTGGGAATGACTTATTAATTCTAATGGCATCTCTTTTATAAAATCCCTTTGCTCTAGCATCTTTCTTCTCTACTCCTGGTTGTTGAAATCCACTGATGGCCCTGAGCACACTTCCTACTCATTGTAAAATGTCGCACCTGCTCACCTACTCCACTCCCACTCCCATTCCCATTCTTAGTGTCTCACCATGTATGTGGCACTCCATACTTTTATAAACAGCACTTTAACTGCCCATTTCCAATGCCTTCTACACTAGTAGACGTTAGCCAGTCCTCAGTCAGCTCCAGGCTCATAGGCGAGGTTCACTCCCATAAGGAGTTCTAGCAGCCCTCTCTCAACACAAACTGTCTTCAGTTCCGATACATTTTTGTGGAAATAATTTTTCTATGATTTCTTGAAAATACTTTCTGCCACCAGCAATGAAGGAGTGTTTCTTGGTTCCATATCTTCTCCAGTAAGAGCTCTCACTGTGTTTTTGATTTTAGCCATTATAACAGGGGTAAGATGGAATCTTGGAGTCATTTTGATTTGCATTTCCCTGATGCATAAGGATGTCAAACATTTCTTTAAGTGTTTCTCGGCCATTTGAGAGTCTTCTGTTGAGAATTCTCTGCTTAGATCTGCAGCCCATTTTTAAATTGGATGATTGGGTGTTTTTGATGTCTAGTTTCTTGAGTTCTTTATATATTTTAGAAACCAGCAATCTATCAGATGTGGGGTTGATGAAGATCTTTTCCCAAGCTTTAGGCTGTCCTTTGTCCTATTGATGGTATCTTTTGCTTTACAGAAGCTTTTCAGTTTTATGAGGTCCCAATTATTAACTGTCAATCTTAGTGCCTGTAGTATTAGTGTTTTATTCAGGAAGTAGTCTTCAGTGCCACTCTGCCAATAGCCTCAAGACTATTCCCCACTTTCTTTTCAATCAGGTTCAATGTATCTGGTTTTATGTTGAGATCGTTGATCTACTTGGACTTGAGTTTTGTGCACTATGACAGATGTGGACCTATTTGTATTCTTCTACATGCTAACATCCAGTTAGACAGATATCATTTGTCAAAGATGTTTTCTTTTTGCATTGCATATTTCTGACTTTTTTAAAATAAAAAATATCAGGTTTCCATAGGTGTGTGGATTTATGCCTCAGTCTTCTGTCTGATTCCATTGAATCACCTGTCTTTTTTTATGCCAATACCATGCAGGTTTCTTTTTTACTACTATTGCTCTGCAGTACAATTTGAAGTCAGGGATGGTGATAACCCCAGAAGTTCCTTTATTGTACAGGATTGTTTTAGTCATCCTGATTTTTTTCTTTTGGTTTTTGTTTTTATTTTTCCATGTGAAGTTGAGTACTGTACTTTCAAGTCTATAAAGAATTGTGTTGGAATTTTGAAGGGTATTTCATTGAATCTGTAGATTGCTTTTGGTGAGATGATCATTTTTACCATCTTAATCCTACTGATATCCATGAGCATGGGAGATCTTTCCATCTTCTGATACTTTCTCCAATGTTTTCTTCAAAGACTTGAAGTTCTTGTCATACAGGTCTTTCACTTGCTTCATTAGAGTTACTTCAAGATACTTTATATTATTTGAGGCTATTGTTAAGGCTGTTGATTTACTGATTTCTTTCTCAGCCCATTTGTCATTTGTATCTAGGAGGCTACTGACATTTTTTTAAGTTAATCTTGTATTTAGCCACTAAACCAAAGGTATTTACCAGCTGTAAGATTTCCCCAGTAGAATTTTTGAGGTCACATATGTATACTATAATACCAGATGTAAATAATGACACTTTGACTTCTACCTTGCTGATTTGTAACTCCTTGATTTTTTTTTTTTTTAGTAATCTTATCACTCTAGCTAGAACTTCAAGTACTATATTGAATAGGTATAAGGAGAATGGAATCCTTGTCCTGTTTCCAAATTTTGGTGGAATTGCTTTAAGTTTCTCTCCCTTTTAAACTTGATGTTAACAATCACCTTGCTATAACCCTAACCTTCATGGTGTTCCAGGTTGGACTCTATTTTGTGCTGCTATATTGGTTGGTTGGTGTGATTACTGACAGACAGGTGCCTGGTAAAATTTGAAAGTTAGTTTTTAATACAGAATAGTGAAACAAACAAATCCTATGAAACTGATATAAACAAAGCATGAACAGAAAATACACATGATTACTTCTATAGAGATTGAAAAAGTTTCCGTCAATATAGATAATAAAATCCCTAACAGCATATCTGAAGACCATTATGGTAGTAAAATTGAATAATTTGAAACAGAAAAAATTTCTAGAAAGGCACAAATTTTTAAGCTGACACTGAAAGTAATCTTATTTTTTCCTATTTTTCATCAACTTTGGAAAAATATAAAATAATTTAAATATATGAATAAAACATCCATACACAAACTCATGTCTAGAAGAGTTCATTGTTGAATCCTTTCCATTATTTAAGAAAGAAGTAATACAATTTATACAAATGTTTCCGTAAACAGACTAGAGGAATCAGATCTAGACATGCTGACCTCAAAGCTGAAGTGAGTGCACTCAAAGGCATCATTTTTTTGTTTGTTTTGTTTTTGAGGCAGGGTTTCTTTATATATCCTTGGCTGTCCTGGGACTCACTCGTTACACCAGGCTGGTCTTGAACTCACAAAGACATAGACTTAAGGTAACATTTTCTCCATTCTCTCTCTCTTATTCTCTCTCTCTCTCTCTCATTATATTAGTTAGGTTTCAATTATTGTGATCAATACTGTAACCAGAAGCCACTTGCAAGGAAAGGGTTTATTTTGTTTATACATTCAATCACAGTAAACCACTGAGTAAACTCAGTAAAGGAATTAAAGGCAGGAATCAGGAGTCAAGAACTGAAGCAGAGTAAATGAGGAAATGCTGTTTATAGGTTTGCCCTCATGGTTTATGCAATTTTCTTTCTTATGTAACTCAGGATTGCTACCAGGTATAGCACCATCTCAGGCAGCTGGGTCCTCCTACATCAATTATTATCAATCTTTAACAGAGAACCCCTACACACACACATACTTGCCTACTGATAATCTGATGGAGTCATTTGCTCAATTGAGACTCCCTCTTCCAAGGTCACTCCACCTTGTGTCAAAATACTAATTGGTGTACACATGTGTGTGTGTGTGCGCACACACACATGCACACACACATGCTAACAAACACAGACATGCCTTTAACAATGGTGAAATGCATGTTTAAATCTACTTTTTGCCAACACTCCACAGGCTCAGAAGTCACAGAAATTTATCTGGATTAGCTAAAGGTATAAACCAGGAAAGTATAAACCACTGAAGATCTTTGTTTCCCAGATTTCTGGGCTCAGCTGCATCAACCAGTGAATATCAGAGAAAACTTGAAATTGTAGGATAGAAGACAGTCAAAATCTTTCAAGTCACTCTGTACTATTGAGCAATTTTATATAGCTAACTGAAGAGGTGGAACTTGTTCAGCACAGCATGTTTCAGAGAGGTTTCTGTTATGTAGGAACTCTTTCTCCAAGCTAATTGGAAAGAATACTCCCAATTAAAACCTTATTTCACCATAGAAGCAACACAAAAATTACTAAGCTCACTTAATATAGCATTCTTGAATAACAAATCTTAATCCGATACATAGACTCTAATAATTAGTATATGTTGAAGGTTTTCCATCAAAAACAAGTGGGAAAGTTAGGGTTACAATGGTTGTGATGTACATCCTAACTCTCCCAGAAGTTTGCCTTCTAAAAGCCAGCAGTGCCGTGGTTGAGCAATAGACATAAAGTTCAACTGGGGTTTGTTTTGAAAATTATAAATGAAAACTGATCTTTCTCTTTGAGTATTCTTGATACACTCATCTTAGATGCCAGTATACTATTTTCTTTTTTTCCAATTAATAAACCACTTGATAAACAAATATGCACTATGTCCCAACTACTTGCCAGGCTCCATGTTGTGCATACAAAGAGAAACAAGAAAGCCTGTGCTTTTCACAAGCCTGCAATATGACACAGAGGCAGAACTATAAGCCAACAGCAACAAAACAAGGTTATAAATGCTGTAGAAGCAGCAGAAACCACAAGCCAGGAATCAGTCTAAAAGAGTGAGCAATTCTTCATGTGATGGCATCAGGGACTAGGAATGATTCATAAAAGGGACCTTTAGCCTGGAGGGATATATTGTGTAATAGTTTTCTCATTGCTGTAACATAATACTCACCAGGAGCAACCTATGGGAGAACAGACGAATTTTGGCTCATGGTTTTAAGGGATGTCAATATATCATGATGGGGAAAGCATGCACTCCTACACTATAAAAGAATTCTAGCAAAGCACAAACAACTGAGCAAGCCAGAGAGTGAGCCAACAACCAGCATTTCTCAAATGTTTCTGCCTTGAGTTCTTGTCACTTCTTTCAATGATGGATTATGAGCTGCAAGTGTAAGCTTAAGTAATCCCTTTCCTTTACTAAATTGCCTCTGGTAGGACTGTTGGAAAGGAAACAAACACTGGCAAAATAGCAACCATAGGACTTTACTGCATGACATTGTCATGTATGTCCCACAAACATTATGTGTCTCCTTTCCCTTTCTATCATCAAAGGCTTTTCCAATCATGAGCCTTTCTTTACTTAAATACTATAGATCAAAATGAAAGCTAAGACAAAGCTAGAAGTGGCTTTATCTAATTTTTTAAAATATTGTTCATTTACACACTGTATTACCTGAACACCGCACTCCATTGGAGCTTAGGAGGTTAAGGTTATGTAACATTCTGAACCTTAGTTTTCTTGGTTAAAAATGGGATTACTAATCGCAACCTCTAGAGTTGTATGTATTAGATAAAATCTTGTAAAGAACTTGCCCAGGCCTTGACACATGAGATAAAATAACAAACATATACTTTCTCCCTCTCTTCCTCCTGACAAAAATATGGGCAAAACGTGGGGAGAAATGTCTTTCTTTCAGTGTTCTCTTTGGGCTTAATATACTGAGCTTCATATAATTAAAACATTCTCTTGACTATAAGGGAACCCATATTTACAAACTAGAACAAAACACCTATATTCGTTACTTTTTTGTTCTTGTAATAAAAATGTTATAACAAAACAACTTAAAGAAGATAAGTCTTTTTTATTTTTAGCTTATTCTGGAATGAACAATATCATGGCCAGGGAGGCAGGGCAACAGGTATGGGAAGTATGGAAGCAGGTAGCTGGCTGATCTCATTTTCACCCATAAACAAGTCATACAGGTAGAGAACAGGAAGAAAGATGATGTGGGATGCCCTACTGTTTATGTGTTGCTTTTATTGGATAATGAATAAAGCTGTTTCGGCCAATTGCTTAGCAGAGTAAAGCCAGGTAGTAAATCTGAATAGAGTTAGAGAGAGAGACAGTAGGTGGAGTCAGGGAGACTCCATGTAGTTGCTGAAGGAAGAAGATGCTGGAACCTTACCCAATAGGCCACAGACTCATGGTAATACACAGATTAACAGAAATGTACTAATTTAAGATGTAAGAGCCAGCTAGGAATATGCCTAAGCTATTGGCCAAACAGTGTTGTAATTAATATAGTTTATGTGTGATTATTTGGCTCTGGGTGGCTGGGAAATGAAAGAGCAGCCTTTGCCTACAGAAGGGCAAAGCCATAAAACCTCAAAACTCACATCTAGTGATGTACTTCTCCAGCAAGGCTCTGCCTCATCAATGTTCCACAGCTTCCCAAAGTGTGTCACCATCTGGGTATTGAGTGTTCAAATGGATGAGCCTATGGGAAGTATTTCTCATTCAAATCATCATAACACCCTAAGCTCCAGACATAGGGTCACTGTAAGTGTGATCAAATTGAATGGAAGTAAGTGAGGCCACATTGAATTGGGGTAAGAGATCACCCAGCATGCCTGGGATAAAGTACTTTACTCAGTCCTCAGCTCAGTATTCATGGTTCTTGGCAGGGCACCAAGGACTTCACCTTACACACTGACCCTCTTTTTACCCTTTTGTACCATTATTGGACTTTCACCAATTGTGTCAACCTGCTTGTTTTAGTTAGGGTTTCTATTGCTGCGAAGAGACTCCGAGGACCACAGCAACTCTTATCATGAACACATTTGATCAGGGTAGCTTGTTTACAGCTTCAGAGGTTCAGTCCATTATCATCATGGTGGGAAACATGGCAGTATGCCTACAGATGTGGTGCTGGAGAAAGAGTTGAGAGTCCTACATCTTGTCAGCAACAGGAACTTTACTGACTCTACTGCAGTATTCTTAGCATAGGAAATTTCAAATCCCACCTCACAGTGACACACTTCTTCCAACAAGGTCATACCCAATCCAACAAAGCCACACCTCCTAATAGTGCCACTCTGTATAATATGGGGGCTAATTATATTCAAAGAACCACACTGTTATTCCTACAGTGTGTCTGAAAGTGATGCTTTCTCTATGGAAAGTATCCATTTCTTTGGTTTTATTGGAAAGTCTCTTTGTTCATCAAGGAATGGATCCATGGTGACCTATGTCAGAAAACATTTCCCCCACTTATTCTTCCTCAGAATGTTCTCTGGCTCCTGAATATTCTTCTGTGACACTAACCACACTAACATCATATCTGACCTGAAGATTGCAACGGATGTTATTGTCACTAGTGAAACAAGTATGGAGTTTCATGGAATATCTCTATCACCAGAATACAGGTGCAAAAAAAAAAAAAAAGAAACAAACAAAAACAACCTTAAAGCATTACTTAGGGAAAAGAAGCAAAATCTAGTATATGGTGCCTACCTTCTTATAGTCATATTTTCACAGGGTTTATTCAAGGTTGTTGCTATCACTATCAGCATCATCAAAATAATTATCATAGATTGTATCTATTGTTGGAGGAGTGGGCCCACTTGTTCTTCCCAACCGCCCGGATAGCATACACCCCAAATAATCACACAGAAACTGTATTAATTAAATCACTGCTTGGCCCATTAGCTCTAGCTTCTTATTCGCTAACTCTTACATCTTAATTTATCCCATTTCTAGTAATCTGTGTATCATCACATGGCAGTGGCTTACTGGCAAAGTTTCAGCATGTCTGACTCTGGTGGTGGCTCCATAGCATCTCTCTGACTCAGCCCTTCTTCCTCCCAGCATTCAGCCTAGCTTTCCCTGACTACCTAAGTTCTGCCCTGCTATATGTCCAAAGCAGTTTCTTTATTCATTAATGGTAATCACAGCACACAGAGGGGACTCCCACATCAATCTATTTAAAAGATTAGGAATGAGGGATATGCAGAAAAAAATAACAAAATTTAAACATGACACTACTGGAAGCATAGGAACATGTCTGCAATTCCAGTCTTGAAAGTAGAGCCAGGCAAATCAGGAATTCAAGGATAGTCTATGGCTACAAAGAGATTTCAAGGCCAGCCAGTGGCTACTTAGAGAGTTCAAGGCTAGCTTGTAGCTACAAGGAGAGTTCAAGGCTAGCCTGTGGCTACAAAGAGAGTGTTAATCAGAGTTTGTCCCAAAAGCCCAAGATGAACACCTTACACTACTGAAATTAGATAGTAGGAGATAGAGATATATTTAAACAATGCCTTTTAATTTAAAATCTATAATTCTCCACAAAATTTGTTTCAGTCTACCCCAATTGTATAGTTATCTCTTCTACACACCAAAGACCTTCATCTGTGGACACAACCAACTACTTGACACATAGAATTGTTTCTATCATTCAAATAAAACCTAAATGCTCCAAGTTGCAAATGTATTCTCTATGTATCTTTACACATAATTCTTCTCTGTGACTCATTACAGCTACCACCATACCATCCCCTGGCAAGATAAGCACATTTGAGCTTGATACCCAGAACCTACATAGTAGAAGGAGAAAACCAATTCCCTCAAACTGTCCTCTCAACACACACACACACACACACACACACACACACACACACACACAGAGAGAGAGAGAGAGAGAGAGAGAGAGAAAGAGAGAGAGAGAAAAAGTGAGAGAGAAATATAATTTAAAAAATAGAATGAAGTGTAGATCAAGAGTACAAAAACCACTATTTTAAAAAATTCAGTTAATCTTCTTTGAAAATTTCATACAGTGTATTTTGATCATATTCATTCCTGATCCTCCAGTGAGAACACATTACGTGCATAGGAAAGAAGGAGTGGATCTTGGAAGAATTAGGGTAGATGGGTGAATATAATCAAAATTTATTGTATGAAATCTTCATAATCATTACTTCTTGGTGCTACAGTTTGCGTACGGACTGTTTCTTGACATTTCATTATTAAGTGCTGGAGAGCAGTCCATGGTGCTGGTTAATGTGATTGGGATAATTGGAGGTATTTAGGTCACTACTAGAATTATGCTTTTGAAAGGAACAATGTGCTCCTTGACCCTACATCTTTGCCAGTTTTGCTCCTTGAATCATAAGATCAACAGATTGGCTTGGCTATGAGTTTCTACCATTATATGCTGGTTTGTCACAGGCCCAAAACAATGGGAATATTTGATTATGAACTCAAACATTGAAAACTCTGAGGCAAAGTAAAAAAGCTCAGGATGTCAGTTCCCAGGACTGTCCAGGTTAACAAAAAGGATGCCTTCAAAGTAGCTGGGACTTAGTAAAAATTCTTCTCTGCCTGAGGGCTAGACAATCCATGAGTAAATAAGGAAACACATGATTTCTGATGGCAACTTAAGAAAAAAGAATAAGCATATGCTTTCCTAATTGTAACCTTCTCTTTTACTTCATTTTGAATAATCTTTCTTTCTTTATAGGCTCTCTTAACAGTTACATCTCTTTATATACAGTCAAATATTTCTCTTTACATATATCTCTCTCCCACACAGCCATACATCTCTATACATAGTTACATTCATTTTCTTTATTTATTTTTTGGTTTTGTGAGATAGGGTTTCTCTGTATATTTGGAGCCTGCCCTGGAACTAGCTCTTGTAGACCAGGCTGGCCTTGAACTCACAGAGATCCGCATGCCTCTGCCTCTTGAGTGCTGGGATTAAAGGCATGTGCCACCACTGCCTGGCTAGTTACATTCATTTTCACACAGTTACATTCTCCACACATTCTTCATATATTCTCCACTCAGGTACATACCTTCACATTTCTTCTTTACTCAGCCACATCTCTCTCCACAGAGTTACATTCTCTACACAGCCATATGCTTCTTCCTTCACATATATTGCTCCTACATACACATCTCTCTTCTATACAGCTACATTTTCTGTTTCACTCTACCCACTTTGCTACATCTCTTCACACTTCTCTCACACTTTTTTTACATCTCTCACACTTCTCTCTCTGCAATTCAGCTATATCTCACTTTCAACACACACACACCTCAAATTTCTCTTCTCTGAACAAATATGAATCACATTTTCAGGGCCCCATAACACTTCTTGAGTAAACAATAAGAAACAGAGGCATAACGATGACACAGTTTCTCTCAGGCTAGGGAGGTCACACTGACCTGTCATGGTGAGTAAAGTAAGCACGTAGTTCTGAGTGATCAGGATTCCCAGACAGAAAGTCATATTGAAATTCATGACTTAAACAATGAACAGCTGGCTGAATCTTCAGGTTAGGAGTACTTGCAGAAAGACCATTACTGCAAGGGATTATGTCTACCAAACTTGCTTCATGCCTGACCTTGAGTCAGCAATAAACACCTGGGAATTTGTCCTTGTATATTTTTCTCTAGGGGCAACCAGTTTGCTTTGAATTTATCAGAAGTTTAAAATTAGGTGTTTTTGTGACTGAGAATACTATTACTTTCTATGTCAGTCTAAGTAATGAAAAAATATCCTAGTATTATTTCTATTCATCAGAATTTTACAAATTAAGCAGAAATCATCTTCCTGATCATCCACAGCTGTATGTGTGTCCAGTAGATGAAATATTTCCATAAGATAAACTTACAAACAATGGGGAAATACCCATAATTATTCTTAGGGAAGAAATGTATGCACATGAGAAAGATTACAGCCAGACACAAACAGTTATTCATAGACAATGGTCTCATAAGCCTTGCTTCATGAGATTCTCTCCATCAGATAGTTGTTTGTCTGGTGGGTCAACCTTATGAATATCAGTTGTCATCTGCTGTATATTTCCAATGGCCTCTGTTAAAGCAACTCTCAGCACATTTTATTTTCCTGTTATTTAGAATGTGGTTTTTGTGTCTGTGTGCGTGTGCCAAAGGACACCTTTGAATATTGTTCCTCAGCTGCTATACACCTTTTAAATCAATCAATCAATCAATTTGAGGAACTATCTCTAGCTGATCTTGAACTCACTAAGCAAGAATGCTGGCCAGAAAGCCCCCTGGATCCATCTGTCTACTGCTCCACAGCACTTGCAATCTGAATATGCAGCAACACGCTTGCCTTTTGTTGTTGTTGCTGCTATGTGTATACGGGCATCTAACTTAGGTCCTCATTTTTGTAAATGAATTTCCTGCCCTTTTTATAACTGACACTCGTAGGTATTAGTTATTGATAAATTAGAATTCATCAAGGTGACTTGAAAATAAAAAAGGAGACCAACCTGTTCAGAAGCAGAATTGTCTTTCAATAAGAAGAACTGAAAGTCTATAATCTCTCTGATGGGGCAACGACTGCACACATGGCACAGGGAGCATGGAAGGGAGTTATAAAGTAGAAAAAGGAACTTTGGGGATGGAAGATTCCATTTACAGATCAATTTTCCTGCAGACTTAAAGTTGTAAATGCCAATAGAAGTTGGCATGTTGATCATCTCATCAGAAGTTTCCACTGGTGTTATCAGTCAACTTTACTGTCCAGCGTATCTGAGGATTTTAGGTCATTAAATTTTCAGTTATAGTGAAAGAAAGCAACAAGCCTACTTGAAAATCTGAAAGGTTATCTTATGTCTGAGCCTTCCAAGAGACCTACCAAATCAGAAGTCCTGTTATTGGACCCAAGGATTATACAATGGCCCTCTACTTTGAGAACCATTGATCTGGAGAAAATACAAAGGGCTCCATGCTAGTCTAGAATACATGGCTCACTATTTTCTCAGTTGTCGCCTAGTCTGTCCCACACTCTTATTGAAAGCCTTGCTTAATCCATCTCTGGCTCAACTTTGACTCTGTGCTGTCACCTCTTCTCCTCCCAGACAAGAGGTGGTTGGCATTCCTTAATCCTATTCTCCTTCCAGGAATAAGACTAGTTCATCTGTTCATCAAAAGAGAATACATTTCCATT
The DNA here is from genome assembly GCA_004026605.1 of Ondatra zibethicus. Lineage (NCBI taxonomy): Eukaryota > Metazoa > Chordata > Mammalia > Rodentia > Cricetidae > Ondatra > Ondatra zibethicus. The sequence continues at coordinate 13,050 of PVIU01018642.1, forward strand.
CAGTGAACAACTTTCAATTTCTTTTTTTATATTCTTTTATTTTTCATTCAAAAAAATTTATACTTCCTCGCCTTCTCCCAGTCCCCTCCTGCTCCCACACTAAACCTCCCTCCCCCTGCTTCCTTAAGAGGGGGCAGGGTACCCTGCCCTCTGGGAAGCCCAAGGCCCTCCCC
>PVIU01018642.1:13322-38523 GCA_004026605.1 Ondatra zibethicus
GGAAGGTGTGCATCCATATAGACTAGATTCCCAAAAAGCTAATACATGCAGAAGAGATAGGTCCCAGTGCCATTATCATTGGCTTCTCAGTCAGCCCCCATTGACAGCCACATTCAGAGATTCCGGTTTGATCATATGCTCATTCAGTCCTGGTCCAGCTGGATTTGGTGAGCTCCCATTAGATCAGGCACACTGTCACAGTTGGTGGACCAGCCTCTCCCGGTCCCGATTTCCTTGCTCATCTTCTCCCACCTTCTGCTCTTCGACTGGACCTTGGGAGCTAAGTCCATTGCTCTGATGTGGATCTCTGTCTCTATCTCCATCCATCGGACGAAATTTCTATGGTGATGATCAAGATATTCATCAATGTGACTATGGGACAAGGCTAGATCAGGCACCTTCTCCTCTGCTGCCCAAGTACCTAGCTGAGGACATCCCCGTGGACACCTGTGATCCCCTCTAGAGCTAAGACTCTTGCCAATCCTAAAAATGACTCCCTTAATGTAGATATCTTATTCCCTTCTCCAATATCCACCCTTCCTCCATCTCCACCCTCTCACTACCCCAAGCTCTCCCCAGTCTATCCCTTCTCCCTTCTCCCTCCCTCTCTCCATTTCACCCCCCCACCCCTACCTCCACCCCTATCCCCATTCCCGTGCCTCCACCCAAGAGATGCCCAATCATACTACAAATGCATTTGTGCAACTATGTTCATAGCAGCATTATTTGTAATAGCCAGAACCTGGAAACAACCTAGGTGCCCCTCAATGGAAGAATGGATCAAGAAAGTGTTGAATATATACATATTAGAATACTACTCAGCAGTAAAAAAAACAATGACATCCTTAAATTTGCATGCAAATGGATGGAAATAGAAAACACTATCCTTAGTGAGATATCCCAAACCCAAAAAGATGATTATGGTATGTACTCACTCATTAGTGGACCCTAGCCATAAACAAAAGAACATTATGCTTATAGCTCACAAGCCTAGAGAAGCAAAATAGCATGGTGAACCCAAAGAAAAACATATATAGATCCTCCTGGAAGTTGGAAGCAAACAAGATCACCGGACAACTTTCAATTTCTAACTCTCTAGTGAATGCAGGCTCAGCTCTTCACTTAGCCCTTGTATACCCAGCTATGGGTACCAGCTTACGTGGACTCCTCTCCATATTTGCCCCTTCACTTAATTAAGGATTAACTAAAAACATCTCTTCATATTTGCATAGATCTCATCCATTTGGTGACAGTTGCCAGTAATTGTCATATACAACTGTACATAGACAATAATTTTATATACACAAATTCTCCCACATTCAGTTGAACAGTGAGTTCTTTGTAAGCTGTGGAAAGTGTAGCTTGTAACTCTTGATAGTCTTAAACAATTCTAGCAGTGTTTCTGTCTGAACCCTGAATGCAAATTGTTTGCACCAGGCGGTGCTTTATGCATTTCTTTTATTAATTTATTTATTTTGTTGTGTGAGAATTTCATAATGAATAGAATGTATTTTGATCAAACCCAATGCCCATTTCCCCACTCTAATGCTACTTCAGTGTTCCCTCCCAATTTCACATGTTTTTATTTTCCCCTCATACCACTGCCAGTATGTTTATGGGTGCAAAATCACCTACTGGGGCATTGGTAGCCTCTTAGGGGCCGCATCCTTGAAGAAAACTTCCTCTCCTCAGCTGTGGGTAGGTCTCCCTGACTACCTTCCCCATCTATTCTGGGATTTCGTCTGGCATGACCTTGCACAGGTTTCATTTATGATGATGTAACTACTATAAATTCAAGCATGCAACTGCCTTGATGTGTTCAGAAAACACTACTTCCTTATAGTCATCTAATGTCTCTGGTTCTTACAATATTTCTACTATCCTTGAGCCTTGAGGAACTATGATATAGATGTCTCATTTAGGCATGAACACTTTGCACTCTCTTATTTTCTGCATATTGACCAATTGTGAATTTCTATATTAAAAATCATCTATTACAAAAGGAAGCTTCTCTGATGAGGGTTGAGAGACTTTGTAATCAATGGGTAGACTGATGTGTCATTGAGAGTTGGTTTAATAGCATGTTCATCTAACAGAACAATAGTAAGTTCTTCCTTAGGGCCTATGGTGTGTCTGACCACAGGTTTCTTGCATCCTATAATGGTGCCAATTAGAATCTTCATCCCATGGAGCATTAAATCAAATTTTAAAATCTGATTATTTAGCCCCATAAAATGCATCCCACCATTGTACCAGTGGGCATATGTCATCAGGTTTCAAAGCTGGGTTAGACTTTTCTCCTCTGGTAGCATGAATAGCAGGTCCTAGCAATGTGAAACCTAGCCAGTGTGGATGAAGTTTTTGGCTCAGTACCAGCTCTATTTCTCTACGTTCCATGACTTAAGTATGTGGTGTCTACAGCAGTGAGGTCTTCGTGTCAAGTTTTGGAGGTTTAGGGGATCTATGTTATCCTCATGACCAACAACCCTAGTAGAAGTAACTGTTTCCTGAAACTGGCCTTTATTTGATGGCTTATGATTTCTGGGAGAGGGAATATCGCCTAGCCCCATTATAGGGTAATCCCATTTAAATTCTTTATATGTGTGTATTTTAAGAAGCTTCTACAATAATATGTTTCCACATGACTTTCTCAAAGGGCTCTAGTGTTAGTTATCTCACACACATACATTTTCTCCTCTCCCTTGTCCCACCATCCATACCCCCAACAAACCTTCCCTACTTTATTATTTATTCCCTTTTCACAACACATGTACTCCATGACTCTCCTCCCTTGAAAGCCCCATGCTGCCATCTACTGGTTTCCTGACCTGCATGCGTAAAGCCAATCTAAAGCCACCCATCCAAGGATTCCAAGCTAATGCCCACCACCTGAAAGAAAACATGCTGCTCTGTCTCTCGAAGTCTGAATCATCTCCCTCAGAATGAGGTAATTGTTCAGTTCCTTCCACTTATCTGTGAATTTCATAATTTCGTTTTTTAACAATGAATGATGTTCTACTGTGTAAATGTACCACATTTTCCTCATCCATTCATCAGCGAATGGACAGCTAGCCTGGTTTCATGTTCTGACTTTTGTGAATAGAACAGCAATGAACATGGATGAGCAAGTAGCTTTGTAGTAATTTAATGAATTCCTTGAGCATATGTGGAAGTTTGCTAAATATGGATCACATGGTAGATCTACTTTTAGTTTTTTTAAGGAGACAGCACACTTATTTCTGGTGGAAATGCAGATGTATTTTCATTCTGTTATCCTAGTCACTCGGCTGGGGTATGAAATATCAAAGTAGTTTTAACTCACTTTGCCTGGTGAGTAAGGATGTTGAACATTATTTAAAACATTTTTCAGGCACTTTTATTTTTTTTAAAATTTGTTCTTTCTCTTAAATTCTTTTTTTATGAATATATTTTGTCATATCTCTTCTCCTCCTCCACATACTCCCAGATCCTCCTCAACTCACTATCTACGTACCTTGATGTTTTCACTCACTTTCCTATAAAATTAAAATCCAAAGAAAAAACTAAAATGAAACATGCTTCATCCCATCACCCAATTTTAAATTGAGCTATTCTTTTTTTTGTGTGGTTTGAGTTTTTTTGTTAAGACAGTAACCGTCCTCGTTGGCTGTTGGTAGGTGTGAAGTGCACTATGACCAAGAGCAACTTGGGGAGAAAAGGGTTCCCTCAGCTTTCAGGTTACAGTTCATCATCAAGGGAAACTAGGACGCGAACTCACAGCAAGAACCTGGAAGCCAGCACTGAAACAAAGACCATGGAAGAATGGTTCTTATTGGCTTGCTCATCTCACAATTCTTATACAACTCAGTTTCACCTGCACAAGGGGCACACCTTTCACGTACCAATCATTAATCAAGAAAATGCCACACAGCAATGCCCACAAGGCAGTCTTTTAGTCAAAATTCCCTGTTCACAGGCAACTCTAGTTTATGTCAATTTTACAAAAAACTATCACACTCACTCTATGTCAGATGTAAAGCTGGCAAAGATTTTCCCATTCTGTAGGCTACCTCGCCTCTCAAATGATGGTGTTCTTTGCTTTAAAGAAGCATTTTTATTTTGTGTGATTTAATTTATCAGTTATAGAATTTACTGCCTGTACTATCAGGATCATGTTCAGAAAATAATTTCTTGTGCTTATAAATTCAAGACTATTCCCAATTTCATCCAGCAACTGATGGAAGCAGATGCAGAGATCCACAGCTGAGCACTGGGCCTAGCTTTTGGAGACCAGTCCAAGAGCCCAAGAGGAGTGAGAATGAGCAAGGGGGTCATGACCATAATGGGGATACCCACAGAAACAGCTGATCTGAGCTAGTGAGAGCTCACTGACTCTGGACTGATAGCAGGGGGACCTGCATAGAACCAAACTAGGCCCACTGAATGTGGGTGACAGTTGTGTGGCTTGGACAGTCTGTGGGGTATTCCTCATGCTTGAACTGGCATTTTCAATCCCATTCTTTTTAGGGAATACCTTGCTCAGCCTAGATATAGGTATATATCCCTCGGTCCTGCCTCAAAGTGTTGTGTCAGAGTTTGTTGACTCCACATGGGAAGACTTACCCTCTCTGAGGAGTGGATGGGAGGCTGGGTTGGGGGGAAGTTGGCGGGGAGTGGGAGGAGGGGAGGGCGTGGGAACTGGGATAGGTATGGAAAATGAGAAAAGATTTTTTAAAAAAATAAATTTAATAATAAAAATTTTAAAAAAGAATATTCCCTATTTGTTCTCTACCAGGTTTGGAATATGATGTCTTATGTGAAGGTCCTCGATCCATTTGGAACTGAGTTTTGTGCAGTGTGAGGGAACATGTTCTATCTTCATTCTTCCACTCTTAGTTACTCAGCTTGACCTGCACAGTTTATTGAAGAAGTTGTCATATCTCCAACATGTATTGTTGGGCCTCTTTATAAAAAACAGCAGGTGACTATTGAATAGGGAGCTTATATGTAGCCAGTTCTATACTATTAATCTGTGTCTGTTTTTATGCCAGTACCATGTTGTCTTTATTATTATAATTCTGTAGTATGACTTGAAATGAAGGATCTTAGTACCAGATAGTGGTGGTGCCCTCTTTTAATGCCAGCACTCGGGAGTCAAAAGCAGCCAGATCTCTGTGAGTTCTAGGACAGGATCCAAAGCTACAGAGAAACCCTGTCTCAAAAGAATAAAGAAAAGTACTGGAGACCCAGTCTAAACTTTTTGGGTCAAATAATCTAGGGCAGGGCCTAAGCATTTGCATTCAAAGTCTCACCAAAAAGAATTGCAAACTAGATCCCTAGGCACATAGCAAAGCATTAACACATTTTCATCAGCTACTTCCAAGTATGAAATTACCTAAATTACCTAAACTCAAATTCCAATCAATTCCTCAACATATTTCTCTTGATGATGAGGTCTGTGGTGATTGATATCCATGATAAGAAGTACTTTATGACATAAGAGACATAAATTCATTGGCTGAAGGAGAGAGATGATGCTCTGAGATGGTCTAGGTTCTGGAAGATAGGAATGAAGGAACGATTCCTTGATAATTATTCTTTTTCAAAGGTCAAATCAAGTTGATCTTAGCCTGATGTGGAGGGACCATCAGCAGAAATGGAAGGCTTGATCCAGTAAATCATTGGAAAGTGCCCTAATACCTTTACACATTGATATGCTGTGTTGCAAAACCATTGTCAGTTTTATGGGGCTCCTTACCCCCTTTATTTAATTTCTTTCAGTTATGTTCATAAAGCTAATAAAACTATATTTATACCCTGAAGAAGATATTATTGATAATTCTCATGCCTGAGACATCTTTCCCTTGCTGTTTTTAACATAGCATTGTTCAATTTAGAGACCATGCAACCAACTCAGCCACCCACACTGCGCTTTTATAGCTACATAAAATGATTCTTCCATACTTAACTCTAAACTTCTCCTGATAATTTTCTACAATGAGTCCAAGCTCAGCAGTTTAGCACCTTTCCCAGCTCAAATATCCTTCCCTCCTCCCATACTCTCCTGCTTGGCTTCTTATCTCTTTCCACCTCCAAGCTAGTCTGCCCCATGATCCTCTGAGTCTATCCATTTAATGATGATAGGTCAGTTGTCCAGGAGCATAACTGTGTTGTGATCATGTTTAATTCAAATTCCTTTGCAGTTAGTCATTACTCTTAAGAAAAATCCTGTTATGTAATGGCCTAGGTCATGTGTGTTCTTAGTGTACCATGGAGATGATGCTCCACAATGCTACTCAGATGAATTCAATCCTGCATCTACTTGCAAGGGACACATCCTTCTGCATGGCACACTGTTGCTGCTTATTTAAACACCATCTGTGTCACAATAAAGTTGTATCATTGTAGTAACTACCTCATTGCACCGTAAGAATAGTGACATGGCCAGGCAGTGGTGATACCTGCTTTTAATCCCAGCACTAAGGATGCAGAGACAGGTGGACCTCTGTACAGCTAGAGCTGTTACACAGAGAAACCCTGTCTCGAAAAACCAAAAATGAAAGAAAGAAAAAAAGAAAGAAAGAAAGGAAGGAAGGAAGGAAGAAAGGCAGGCAGGAGGAAGAAAGGGAGGAGGAAGGAAGGAAAGAAAGAGAAAAAAGAAAAGAAAGAAGAAAAAGGAAGGGAGTGAAGGAGAAAAGAAGGAAGGAAGGAAAGGAAGGAAGGAAGGAAGGAAAGAAAGCATAGTGACATGACCAGTGGATACATCAAGTACAAAATAAACTATTATTATTAACATCAGCATGACTTCACTTCCCCAGCATATCTTTCAGTAAAGGTTTTGTCCACCTCCAATCAGTCTGCTCCCATGTAGGCTGTCAGAGTTCTGGCTTTCCATATCACATTCAGAGAAGAAAATTTGATTCACTGTATTTACTCCCAGTATCAAGTGGGTTGATGATGGGTTCCAAGAGAATTTCATAGTAGAGCTGGGATGTCTGTCTTGGATGCAGATCGGGGGCCAAGAATGAGCTCTAATAAATTGTTGGTGAGATATAGAAAGGATCTGTGCAATATTCACCTTTCTGGCTCTAAAATTGCTACTTCAAATGAAATATATTAAATCTCTCCTCAGATCCTTAATCCCAAATATAGCTTCAACAGCCCTCTGTCAAAAAGTAATACTTTCCTCGATTGGAGGCATTAAGAGAAAGAACTCTCTTTGGGCAAATATTTTTATTCCTATTATATCTGGCAGAAAAAAATGAAGCCAATGTTAATGTTTAATATGTTATTATCTATGTTTAAAGGTCTTTTGTATGTAATGTTCCTAAACTGCTGGGGATTGAACACAGCCTCACATGTGCTAGACAGTACTCTTCCTCAGAGCTTCAACCCCAACACTTGCACAGAGATGTACATGATTTTCATAGAGTTAGTGGTTTATTCAGAGGCTCAGCTAAGTCTCTGGTCGCAGAGTCATGTTTCCCACCAGCATGCTGAGTGGTGGTTAAATTATTGACATCTACTGAGGTGAGATGAAGCAAGATTATTTTCAGAGCCCTGAAAATTCACATGCACTTGCAACCACCTTTGGGGAAAGCCCCAGATATCTACACATGTATACACAAAAAATAAACAAAATGCAAAACAAAAGGCAAGTGTCATAGCCCAACTTAACTTAGGCCCATAGTTGTTCCCTTTGTTCCCAGTGATTTTACTACTTCATATAATTGAAGCTTTTCATTTATGTCAATCTTTAAAGATTTACTGTCCTTGCTACCAAGGAGGAATTCTGCTTTGCATATTTTATGTACTATTAATCGAGATCCAGGTGTTGTAATTCTCCAGGTCTTATTTAGGCAGCCACATAAACTTCTTTTTGCAACAGACAGAGGCCATTAAAAGAACCTCACAACTGATCGAAATGTAGAGAACAAGTGATCATGGGTTGCCCAGCCCCAATTGATATATCTACACACGACTCCAGAGTCGAAGGCTCAGGGAACACCACAATAGAGGGGACCAGGATATCTGCTGTGTGGGACTGTGTCTTCTAGAAATGATAGGGAAGCACCGCCTGTGATGTCTCAAAAATATGAGTGTCCATTCTTAACAGTGTGGCAGCATCATCAAGGTAAGATTTAATCAGATCACATTCAGTTGGGGTGAGAAGTTGGGCATCAAATTGAATGATGATTGGTTTAGTAGATTGACTAAAGGGAGTTATTATTTGGACTAAAATTAAGGTTCCTGCATATGCAAATTGATACTTTATTTTTACATGTTATTCATATAAATACATATATATGTATTGTGTATGGAGGTAATTGTGATACAGTGCATATCTGGAGGTCATAGGGCAATTTGTAACAGTTAGTTCTTTCCTTCCACCATGTGGGTTCCAGGATTGAACTCATGTGGACAATCTTGGCAGTGAAGGAACTTATCAGTTGAGCCATTTCATCAGCCTGAGAAATGGTTATTTTAAAATAATTATTGATTAGTAAAGTACTTGTTAATGAAATTGATGTGGAGGCTAAAGGAAGAAGAACCAGAGATAACTACACCTTTTAGGTACTCATCACTGGGTGAACAAAAACTATAGACACAGTAAGAGATGTTTAGATTGGGAAAGTGGCCTCTAAAGGCTCACTAATACAGATTTTGGCATGGGGAGTCTAATGTGCTTTTGAAATATCAAAGGAGAAAAATCAGGATGATGCGTGAATATATAGCTTTGCAGTTCAGAAAACAAGTGTATACTGAAAATTTGCATATGCCTAACATCCACTTTCATTTATAACAGCGTATAATGACTTCGGTGATTCCAAACAAAGGGGTTTCAGAGACCAAGAGAAAAGACAGCCTAGAGACTGACCTTGGATAACCTTGGCTGTCCTTGTTTAAGAGGGAGCTAAGTGTTGTTAACTCCTAGATAAAGGTCCTTGTTCTGATATCATTCAGCATCAACAACCAGGGATTGGGTCTTCACAGCTGCAGTGTGGAAATGGAGAGGATAGAGAGCATGGAAGCCCCAGTGGGGTGGCCTCTCCAGGCTTGCTTTCCCAAACCCTGTCATATCACAGTTGACAATGTTTTCTTGCTACCCAGGAAGACACACATGATCTTCTCTCTTGTGTTACTGGAAGGCTTGTGGGACTTCCTTTGGTTGTTCTGTTGTTTTTATTTACGTGATATATAGAGGGGTAATAGAGAGATGGCTTAGTAAAGAACACTTGTTGCTCTTGCAGAGGACCTGGAGTCGGTTCCCAAGACCCACATGGACGCTTACAGCTGCCTGTAACTCCAGGTTCAGCAGATCCGAAATCCTCTTCTGACTTTACCTGGCATCAGGCATACTCATGGTATACATGTAGATAAAACAGTCATGAATATACAAAATAAATAAATAAATCTAAAAAGAGTTGAGACACAAGAGAGCAAGCTCCAGTACTTTCCTACCAGTTGCATCACGTGTCAAAGTTGAAGTGCTATATCCAAGGTCCAAACAGATGTTGGCTTTGAGGAAAATCTTCTGGGGGACAGAAGCCACTCGGCGGAAACCTGGGGTAAAAATGAAGACCATCTAAATGACTAGGACTTCCCTGAATAAAAGCCTTCAGGAGACACAGCTCCACTAGCATTCACCATACTTTTCTTCTTATGACAATAAATAGCTTTTCCTAAAGACTATCTCTCATTTTAGTTTCAGGCATCTGACCTGCAGTTAAGAACGAAGTTTTCCTGTTCTGTTAATGAGTGATCAGCTGTGTCTGCCAGTGATTGGGACAGTTCACCGCTGACTGGGCTGAGAAAATCTTTGCAATAATTCTGGAGGCAGGGAATCAGCTCAGGGAGGGGCGGATGTGTGGGGTTTCCTCATGAAAGATGTGTTATAGTGTGGTAATTGCCCTCTGGGATCCGGAGGTGCCATTATCTCTTACAAGGTAATGAAGCTGTGGGATGACACCAATTTTCTTAATCTGCGGAGTTCTGCCAATTCGATTTCAGTCATTTCAGTGGAGGGAGAGTGGGAGAATGAGCCCTCCTGCCATGGCAGGAGGGGCAGCCTTGACTCCATTACAGAGCTTCCTGATGCCCTACCTACTGTATCTTTGGATGCAGACCACAAGCAGATGTTGGCCAGAGGGGATGCACATGAATTCTGCAGTCCACAGTTCAGTGAAAGAACCATTTTATCTTTATTATGTATGTTGGTTAAAATAGAGTTTATACAAATGTCATCGGGGTCTTAATAGACATAGATGATCCAGGAACTTCATGTTCCATCACAAGTTCTGTACCAGAAGGGCTGTTGACACTAGCCCTGCATTGCTCTTATCATACACACTGAGCTCACAGCATGTGCACAATAATACTACATTTTGTATAGATGTGTCTCAGAGACACTGAAGAACAATAAAATCCACCTCACTGGTAAAAGACAAAGCTTGGGCTCAAACATGGATTTTCTCACTGTAAGTAGTGGGGAGAGGGAGAGAGAGAGAAAGAGAGAGATTAATTGGATTTCCTCTTTCCTCCAGTTTTTTTATTTCTCTGTAACTGGGCTATAAGTTTTTTGGGGGGTTGTGATGACCTAGCAGGTGTCTTCTCCAGTAGCTCCAAACTCATCTGTCGTCTTTCCAACCTCTCGTCCTGCTTTTCACAGCTGGCTCATGGGATCCAGTTGGAGCACTAGAGCACCTGTCAGCCTGTGGAGCCATCCCCTGCTGAGCAGCTTGAAGTTCTCAAAACATTGAAGGGGGGCTGATCCCTGTCGCCTTGGAGGTCACACTGCTGTCCTCCTGAGAAAATGCTTTCTCCTGACCCTCCTCTCTATAGGTGACAGACCATGTACCCTCACTCTGCGGAGGTCTGTCATTTACCTAAACAAGGTACTTCATGACGGGTCAGTGTTATGTACAAGAATTCAAAGCACACAGTCTCACCTGGTCCCACAGACCCTCTTCCTAGAGTTGTCATTCTCTCAGTCCTGGCTTGTAGAACAGTATAGCAAGACCTTCCTAACTGATGAAGTCTTAGCGCTGTGAGACAGAGCAGAGGCGAAAACCAAAGCACGGAAAAGGGCTGATTGCAGTACAAGGACCATTCAAAGCCATCACGCTGGAAACAGGAACCATCTCTGAGGCCTCCTGGCTTATATTGCACCCTGACAAGCAGCATGATGGGACCCTGGATCATTCTTGTGACCAGGCTGCCTTCTGACCTGGATGACCTCCATACCTCAGAGGTGGAAAGGCAGCTTCTGCAATATGACCTCCCCTATTGTGAATCCTGAGGCTGAGGTAAAATAGAAAGAGAGAGTATTCCCATGTATTTTTGTTCTCCTATCCATGGCAGCCATAAAAGTGACAGTGGAATTACCTCAGCTAGCAGCCATTAACGCACAGTTTGAACCTGGAAGCTGCAGCACCCTGGTTTTCATTGCTATTTCCTGAGAGGCTAATTTGCTCAGAGTCCATTTTTATTCTTTTTTAGAAACCAAAGAGGTCTCTTAAACAGGTGCATCTCATTCCAGATGCATATTTTCATTGTAAGTATCATTAGTGGTTCTTAATTCATGAAATTAGATAATGTTTTTTTTTCTCAAAGAGAAAGTTCCTTTCAGTTTGCTTAAACAGAAAATGATCCTTTCCTTATGAAAACCGAGGGAACCAGCATTTCCCCCACCCTCTTGCCCCTCATGGTACCTGAGGGCACAGAAGAAACATTTCCACCCAGGAGCAGAGGCACCAAGGTCTTGACCCTGACTCTTCTCAATGTTTAGGTTTTCTTCAGAGGCCCTCATCTCTGTCCTAGAAGCAGAGAGGGTCATTAATGGAAACAGCCAACCTATTCCTGAGCATTTTAAAGCTGGGGACAGATGGGACAGTGGTAAAATATGTTATTTCCAACCACACTAGAAAGAACACTAGATGAAATAAGCTATTAGTGTGCCAGGATGGAACACATTATCATGTCCTACAGAGAGGCGTCCCTGATGCTTGAGAACTAAAGTCGGGGCAAATACTTTTGATACAAGACTATTTACTGCCTTAAAATAGGGGAACTTAACTTCATTCTGCATGAAGCCATATATTATTTCTTTTAAATGTTCAGCCTAAACACATACACACAAACACACACAATGTATTATTACTTTAAATACGTTAATAACATATAAGGATATCTATATAAAACTACATAATTTATAAGAACAATGTAACTTTAAGGAATTTCATCAGAGATTAAGTGTCTGTGTTCTGTCACACAGCATGACTACAGGCAATAGTAATGTATCATACACTTCAAAATTTTCAAAAGAGCAGTTTAAAAAAAAGAAAAGAAACCAGGTATCACATAGCTTTAAACTCACAACATAGCTTTGGATGACCTTGAATTTCTAACTCTCTTGACTATAACTGTTAAATTCTAGTATTACAGGTGTTTTACCATGCCAGAATTGTATGAGACAGAGAAACCAGAGCCTTGTGTATGCTGGGCAAGCACTCTACCAAGTAAGCTACATTCCCTGCTCAAAAACATAGAGTTTCAATATTCTCACAAAACAATGTTGAGATTTGAAGTGATGGATGTTAATTTGGTTGAGTCATTCCTTAGGGTGTATACATGATGTGCATGTGCATATGTATGCATATGTGTGTGCATGAGTACCACATAATACACCATAAAATATGCAATTATGAGTTGTCAATTGAAAGAAACTTTTTAAAAACTTTCCCATAGCATAGATCCAAAAATGCTCCTTGATTTTTACCCTAATACGTATCAGACACCACTGGTGCAGTCCTCTCTCTGCCAGGGACAGAAAATCAACAGCAGCCTAGAATCAAAAGAGAGGCCCATGCATCAGTGAGCTATAGCCCCCTTTATGGTAATACTCCTTTCTATTTGAACAAGCTGAAGGACCCCTTAACTATGAAAACTCTTCCTCCAAAATAGGATCAGTCTCTGTGTGTTCTGAATCTTCCCAAACTCTTTCCCTGCCACATCCAATAAAAGGACCAGGAGAAGAAGAGAAGGAGTCCAGGCGGGCACATAAGAATGAAGTCACAGTGAGGGATTGGAGAACAGTCATCCAAGCTCTGATTGGTGATACCAGGTCTTCTCTCTGTTCTTCATTTCCAGTGACTGAGAAGTTGCTTCTAGTTCCATAAGCAACATAAATTCTCCCTTTATGTCTGCAAAAGACATGAAGTACTAGAGCCTGGTCCAGGGGAATGTGGATAAACTATGTGGTCTGAGTAGCAGCTCTCTGATTTTTTTGGTGTTATTGAGCTCTACATTTTTCTCTGCTCTCCTCTTCCTCTCCCTTCCCCTTCAACCCCCTCCCATGGTCCTCATGCTCCCACTTTACTCAGGAGATCTTGTTTTTGTCTACTTCCCATTAGAGTACATCCATGTATGTCTCTCTTAGGGTCCTCATTGTTGTCTAGGTTCTCTGGGATTGTGAATCATGAGCTGGTTTTCTTTGCTTTATGTCTAAAAGCCCCTTATGAGTGAGTACATTGGTATTTGTCTTTCTGGGTATGGGTTAACTCACTCAGTATGATGTTTTCTAGATCCATCCATTTGCCTGAAAATTTCAAAATGTCATTATATTTTCTGCTGTGTAGTACTCCATTGTGTAAATGTACCACATTTTCCTTATCCATTCTTCAGTTGGGGGGCATTTAGGTTGTTTCCAGGTTCTGGCTATGACAAACAATGCTGCTATGAACATAGTCTAGCACATGTCCTTGTGGTACGATTAACTGGTATTGCTGGGTCTTGAGGAAGGTTGTTTCCTAAATTTCTGAGAAATTGCCATACGGATATACAAAGCAGTTGTATCAGTATGCACTCCCACCAGCAATGCAGGAGGGTTCCCTTTATCCCACATCCTATCCAGTATAAGTTGTCATCAGTGTTTTTGATCTTGGCCAGTCTTACAGGTGTAAGATGGAATCTCAGAGTTGTTTTGATTTCTCTGATGGCTAAGGATGTTAAACACTTTTTTATTGGAATATTTACTCTTTTGATGACCAATTTCTTGTATATATTGGAGATTAGCCCTCTGTCTGACGTGGGGTTGGTGAGATCTTTTCTCATTCTGTAGTCTGCCATTTTGTCTTGTTGACCATGTTCTTTGCTTTACAGAAGGTTTTCAGCTTCAAGAGTTCCCATTTATTAATTGTTTCTCTCAGTGTATGGGCTAATGGTGTTAGATTTAGGAAGTGGTCTCCTGTGCCAATGCGTTCTAGTGCACTTCCCACTTTCTCTTGTATGAGCTTCAGTGTGGTATTTGATCCATTTGGACTTGAGTTTTGCGCATGGTGATAGATATGGATCTATTTTCATTCTTCTACATGTTGATATCCAGTTATGCCAGCACCATTTTTTAAACATACTTTCTTTTTTCCATTTTATATGTTTTGATTCTTTGTCAAAATTCAGGTGTTCGTAGGTGTGTGGATTAACATCTGGGTCTTCAGTTCAGGTCAATTGGTCCTCCTGTCTGTTTTTATGCTAATACCAGTGTGTTTTCAGTACTATAGCACTATAATAGAGTTTAAAGTCAAGGACTGTGCTTCCTCCAGAAGTTGCTTTATTGTACAGAATTGTTTTGGCTATCCTGGATTTTTTGCTTTACCATATGAATTTGAGTACTGTTCCTTTGAACTCTGTGAAGAATTTTGCTGGGATTTTGATGGGCATTGCATTGAATCTATAGATTGCTTTTGATAAGATTGCAATTTTTTTACTATGTTAGTTCTACCCACCCAAGAGCATGGGAGACCTTTACATTTTCTGTTGTCTTCTTCAATTTCTTTCTTCAAAGATTTAAAGTTCTTGTCATACAGGTCTTCTGCTTGTTTGGTTAGAGTTACTGTGATATATTTTATGCTATTTGTGGCTATTGTGAAGGGTGATGTTTCTCTGATTTCTTTCTCAGCCCATTTATCACCTGTGTACAGGTGGGTTACTAATTTTTTGAATTAATCTTGTGTCCTGCTACATTACTGAAAGTGTTTATGAGTTGTAGAAATTCCTTGGTAGAATTTTTGGGGTTGCTTATGTAAACTATCATATCAGCAAATAGTGAGAGTTTGCCTTCTTCTTTTCTGATTTGTATCCCCTTGATCTCATTTTGGTGTCTTATTGTCTAGCTAGGACCTCAAGAACTATATTGAAAAGATACGGAGAGAAAAGATAACCTTGTCTTGTCCCTGAGTTCAGTGAGATTGCTGTTTCTCTCCATTTAGTTTGATGTTGGCTGTTGGCTTGCTGTATATTGTCTTTCTAATGTTTAGGTATGTGCCTTGTATCCCTGCTCTCTCCAAGACTTTTATCATGAAGGGATGTTGTATTTTGTTGAAGGCTTTTTCAGTATATAATGAGATTATCATGTGGTTTTTATTTTTCTGTTTGTTTACATGGTGAATTACATTGACAGATTTTCGTATGTTGAACCATCCCTGCATCTCTGGGATGAAGCCGACTTGATCATGGTGGATGATTTTTCTGATGTGTTCTTGGATTTGATTTGCCAGTATTTTATTGAGTGTTTTTGCATCAATGTTCATGAGTGAGATCAGTCTGTAATTCTCTTTATTAGTAATGTCTTTATGTGGTTATGTGTATCAGGGCAATTGTAGCCTCATAAAAAGAGTTTGGCAATGTTCCTTCTCCTTCTATTTTGTGGAACAATTAGAGAACTATTGATATTAGTTCTTCTTTGAAAATATTGTAGAATTCTGAGCTGAAACCATCTGGTCCTAGGCTTTTTTGTTTGGGAGACTTTTGATGACTATTCTTGATATGGGATTCCCCTCTGTATGCTGTGAATACCACTGGTTAATAAAGAAATCTGCTTTGGCCTATGATATGGTAGAGTAGAGCTAGCCAAGGAAAACTATACTGAATGCTTAGAGAAAGAACGAGGAGTCTATAGATGCCACATAGCTGCCACTGGGAACAGATGAGCCGGAACCTTGCCGGTAAGCCACAGTCATGTCATTAAGATGTAAGAGCTAGACAATAAGAAGCTAAAGTTAATAGGCCAACAGTGATTTAAATAATATAGTTTCTGTGTGGTTATTTAGGGAGTCTGGGTGGCTGGGAAATGAACAAGTAGCTTTCATACTACAAGTTGGTGCTCAACATGGGACTGACTAAATCCACGTAAAACCCGAGAGAGCTTAGAAAGGAATTCTAGACATTAAGAAACAAAGTTTAGCCATATTTTTTCAGATGGGCTCTGTCTGTTGGCTGTGCCTCCTTTAAGAGAGGTTTTTCTGATTCAGCAGTAGCAGAAAAAAAGGCTGTGCAGTTTTGAAACAGTGACTTTCTGGGCTGTGCTGCCAGTGCCAACTCTGGCTCTTTCAGGAGACCGAGCATTTAAATGGGTTTTGTGGGCAGTATGGTGCAAGTTACTTGGTGGCAGCATGGGTCAACTGGTTATCATACTTGAGGTGGTGTGGATGGCTCCCACCTGGCAGTCTCACAGGCAATGTACAGACCTCTGCCATGTTGGACTGGGCAGGGCAAGAAGGCAGGGCTGTGTTTGCCCTAGCAATGCTGTCACTTAAATTTTTAAAAAGTGATTAGCATTTTAAGAAGCAGTCCTGGTCAGAAAAGGATTACAGATACACAGTAAAGACAATTCAGAATGTGTCACAGTGTTGGATAAACGCATGTAGGCTTGGGAGAGAGAAGAAAAAGAATATTGAGAGTTATAAAAATAAGTAAATCATTAAAAAATAAAACAAAGTCTTTAAAGACAGTCGTAGATTAAAAGGAGTAAAGAAAAATAAGCCATGTAAAGATGAACTATACACAGTCTGAATTATGTATGATATTGTGTTTTCTTTAACTTCATAACTGCATAGAGATAATTGATTCTGGTGACTGCTAACCTATACATACATACATATATATATATATATATATATATACTCTAAAAGTGTCTTGACTTTACAATTTGGGTGTAAGGATTTGTTGCTTTGGAAAAGAGGTTTTTTTTTTTTTTTTTTGGTTCCATGGAGGATGAGAACCTGTGGAATCCTTCCAGGCTAATGTTGTTTGATGGACCAAGATCCCCCCAAAAGGTTGCCATGAACACCCATAAAAATTAATTTACCCAACAAAAAGCAGGAAGCAGTTTGGAGAGAACTATTCCCAAATCCCCTAATTGATTGTTTAATAATGTTTGTTTACACTTGAAGGGGGATTTGATATAGAGATGAATACTTTGCATTGGTATGGATCTTGGTTTATTGATACAAATTTAAGATCAGTTTTGTTATTTGTATATTTCTGCTCTTGATTTAGGTATTGTGTCTGTGCAGCTCATTTAAAAATGTAATGTATAATTAATAAATATAGGTTAATAGAGAGTTATCTATAATATTCAAGCTTGTAGTCATGTTAGTTAGGTTTTCTTGATGTACAGAATATTTCCAATGTATAGTCATTCTTCATACCTTTCAGAGTCTACAGAATGTGGCATTTAAAGTGTATTAAGAACTTAGGACATTTCATGATAGTGAGACACATCTGCTCCTCACAGTACCAATCTATTTCAAGAGGAAGATGGGCACCAAAGAGGCTCCTTGTGTTTTTGGTAAGCCATTTGGGCAAGAAACTGCTCTTGCCTGATATTATGTTGTATGAATTGGACATGCAGGACCCAGAGAGAAATAACTGTTGAACTTGCCTAAAGGTGAGACGATCCTTTGGGGTTCCTGCTTCAAGAAAGAGTCTGCTAGACATTCTACAGAACACAGAAAAAATGTGACTGACAAACTGCAAATATAGGTGTAACTGTCTTTGAAATTTCCTGCTTGTGGAAAAGTCTGCTGGATACTATGGGCATTTAGGCTGAAGATGGATGACCCTGTGTTACAGAAGAATTTTAAGTGACTGTCCAGGCAGTGAGATGTCTCTGTCAATTCTAGAGTTTTGGAAGTTGCTTATAATGCACTTCCTGTTAACTTAGGTAATATTATGTGCTTCTGGAGTCTTTGATAGAGTTGAAGACTAGATAGTTATAATTATAGTTTCCATAGTTATGATAAAAGATGAAGTAGATATACATATTATAACTATACTTACTGCTTGATAACTGTTTTTCTATATAAAATTTTACTATGTTAAAGTTAAAACCTTCCTTTTTGGGGTCTGTAATAGGGTAGAGCAGAGCTAGGCAGGAAAAACTAAAGGGAACACTGGGAGAAAGAAGGTGGGATGAAGAGATACCATGTATCCCTTCCAGAGACAGACGCAGGACAAAACTTTACCCAGTATGCCACAGCCATGTGGCGATAGTCAGAATAATAGAAATGGATTAATTTAATGTGGAAGAGCTTGCTAGGAACATGATAGAATCAATGTCCAAGAAGTGTTTTAAATAATATAATTTCTGTGTGATTATTTCGGTTCTGGGCAGCTGGGAATGAACAAGCAGCATACTAAAACAGTTTCTATTTCTTTAGCAGTTATAGGTCTATTTAATTTTCTTATCAGGTCTTGATTTAATTTTGGTAAGTGATATTTATCCAGAAAGTTGTCCATTTCCTTTAAGTTTTCCAATTTTGTGAGTACAGGTTTTTGCAATATGTCCTAATGATTCTCTGAATTTTCTTGGTGTCTGTTGTTATGTCCCCCCTTTCATTTCTGATTTTGTTAATTTGTATATTCTCTCTCTGCCTTATGGTTAGTTTGCTTAAATTCTGTCTATTTTGTTGATTTTCTTGAACAACGAACTTTTTGTCTCATTGATTCTTTGTATTGTTTTTTTTGTTTCTATTTTGTTGATTTTAGCTCTCAATTTGATTATTTCCTGCCATCTAGTCTCCTGGGTAAGTTTGCTTCTTTTCGTTCTAAAGTTTTCAAATGTTCTGTTAATTCACTAGTGTGGGATTTTTCCAACTTCTTTATGTGGCATTTAGTACTTTGTCCCATAAAGTTGATTACGTTGTGTGGTCATTTTCATTGAATTTTAGGAAGTCTTTAATTTCTTCCTTGACCCATTGATGATTCAGGTGATCATTGTTTTATTTCCATGTGTTTGAGGACTTTCTGGAATTAGTGTTGCTGTTGAATTCTAATTTAAAGCCATGGTGATCCAAGAAGATACCTGGAGTTATTCTAATTTTTTGTATCAATTGAGGTATGTTTTATTACCTAGTATGTGGTCAAATTTTGGGAAAGTTCCATGAGGTGCTGAGAAGAAGGTATATTATTTTATGTTTGGATGGAATATTCTATATATGTCTGTTAAGACCATTTGAGTCATAATATCTGTTAGTTCCCTTATTTATCTGTTAATTTTTTTGTCTGACAGACCTGTCCAATGGTGAGAGTGGAGTGTTGAAGGCTCCCACTATTAGTGTGTGGAGTTTAATGTGTGATTTAAGCTTTAGAAGTGTTTCCTTTACTTATGAGGATGCCCTTATTTTGGGGGCATAGACGTTCAGTATTGAGATTTCCTCTTGATGGATTTTTCCTGTGACTAATATGAAATGTCCTTCTTTGTTTCTTTTGATTGATTTTAGTATGAAGTCTATTTTGTTAGATATTAGGATAGCTACACCAGCTTGTTTCTTAGGTTCATTTGATTGGAAATTTTTCCCAACTTTTTACTCAGAGGCGATATCTGTCTTTGAGGTGGAGGTGTGTTTCTTGTATGCAGCAGAAGGATGGATTCTGTTTTCACATCCAATCTGTTAGCCTGTGTCTCTTTATAGGTAGGTTGATTCCATTTATATTAAGGGATATTAATGACCAGTGATTGTTAGCTCCTGTTAATTTAGTTTTTGTTATTGGTGATGTTAATATGTGTGTTTTTCCTTTCTTTGGGATTTGCTGCTGTGAGATCCTCTATTGTCTGTGTTTTTGTGTCTGTACCCAATCACCATAGAAGGACAAAACAAGGTATTCTGTGACAGAACCAGATTTAACCAATACCTAGCCACAAACCAAGTACTAAGCAAAGTACTAGAAGGTCTCTGATTTTAACACAGTCATTCTTCTGAAAGGTCACAGAGGAAAGAGTCAATGTATATCATCAACTAGAGAGAACAAAAACATTCTTAATTTTCTTTTCCCTGCATTTATTCCTCTTAGTTTGCTAGCAATCCCTCTCTGACCTAGCACCTCTGCTCTGGTATTTGAAGAGCTTCTCACCATTTCTGCTACGTGCAGTCTGCCAGCTTCTATACCATCATGCATAGTCAGCCACGTCTACCTCGTGAGATCAAACCCAGAGCCAGAAAAGGGAAATTGGGTAGAACAAGGCCAGTGACTGGAAACCTAGATTTAAAAAACAAATAAAAACATACTCTCCAATGAACTTCTGAATTGATTTTTAGTGGCTCAGCTTCAGTGTCTCCAATAGATTGTTTTCCATAGGGCTGCAATCTCAGGACCTGGAAAGGTGATGGGGGCTTCGTATAAACTGTTCAGTTGGAAAGATTTCACAGGTCTGAGAGAACTCTGATGGAAATCCCACAAGTCCCTCCACACTCTGCCTTCTCCAACATCTCATTCATTACAGACTCCATTCATCTACAAATCTCTAAGGAACCATTCATGAGGTAAGAAGACCTGAGTCAATAAAAACGTTTTAGAAATCAAGGAAACCAGGGTTCAACTGGCAACTACTGCATTTATCATCTGAGAGGACATGGTGTAGTCACCAGTCAGAGGCTCAGAATCCTTACTTAAATAATTATGCAAATCAGTTATACATGCATAATGAATAATTTAAAAATGCTAACAACTTGCCTCTCCAGGCACAGTGTTCAGCCTAGTAGCCCTTACCACTTCTGGTGTCCCTATGCAAACAAACAAGCAACTGCCAGCAGACAGGGTCACAACTGTACATATTTCTTGGCTTGGCCTCAGACCACATGTGCAAAAGACTCTATTACATTAGCTCCAGCTCCTGACCCAGGTACTTATAGGCAAGATTTTCAGTGGGGTGAGATCACATGGAATTCAAGTTACTATTTCACGCCTTTCCCATATCCAGAACAAGATGTTTCTGCAAGCATGCTAATGCATTTCCATGGAAACCACTTAATCACCGAGGACTGATCTCACAAATACTGCAGTAGAATCTTAGTATTAATATTCTTGGGAAGAATTGACCAGAGGATTTGCATATATTTATTTACAATAGCATCATACTCAGATATAAAGACATTCATGCACAACAAACTCACACATTCTTTTGATGACTTTCC
Organism: Ondatra zibethicus; assembly: GCA_004026605.1. NCBI lineage: Eukaryota > Metazoa > Chordata > Mammalia > Rodentia > Cricetidae > Ondatra > Ondatra zibethicus. The sequence continues at coordinate 34,553 of PVIU01018642.1, forward strand.
CAGTGTTGTATTTATTGAGCTTAACTTTTTTAAAGTACATTTTTATCATATTCTTCTGCCACTACCAACACCTACTGGATCTTCCCCCACATCTCTCTACCTATCCAATTTCATGTCCCTTTTCTCTCTTAAAAAAGAACAAACAAACAAAAAGTTAAACAAACTAGCAAACAAAAGGCCCAAAAATACAAAAATAAAACAAAGAAAGTAAAGTACAAAAAGATCAAGGAGTTCATTCTTCTTCTTTGACTACTACTTCTCAAGCCTGGGCTGTGTTTGATATACCAATTGTGACTCCAATGGAGAAAATTGATGTTTTGTTCGTTCTCCCAAAAGGTATCAATTGCAAATTGCTTCTTAGCTGGGGTGGGACTCTGCTCACTCCCACCCCACTTCCAGCTGGGACTGTATCTGGCTTGAACTTGTGCAGGTCTTGTTCATGCTGTCTCAGTGTCTGTGACCCCATGTGTACACCAGTTTTACTGTGTCTGGGACGTGCAGCTTCTTTGGAATCATTCACCACCTCTGGCTCTTGAAAATCTGTCTACTTTTTTTCCATACATCCCTAAGCCTAGAGGAAAGGAGTTTGATAAAGGCATCCCTTTAGGCCCAAGAGCTCCAGTCTCTCACTATCTGCACAGTGTTCAATGTGGAACTTTATATTAATTACCATCTCCCCTTACAGCTTTTTCAGGATGGGTTTATTGATGCTTAGGAAGCAATGCCATCACTGATACTATAAACATCAGCAAGGCTTCCATTATATTCAAATGCTGTTTGTATTCAAGGACAATAACAAGAGGGAGGTATGGACCCAGTGATGAGTAAAAGGCAAAAATGGGCATGCAGTCAGCATCAATAAAGAAACTAAAGAAAGATGACAGGTTTGAGAGAAACCATCTCTGGATGAGACAGTAGTACCTGATATATACTAATGAAGATTCACACACACAAATACACTTCTCTCATTCACCTCACTACTGTGAAGAACCCACTGAAGAAAATGTGATCTGAATCCTTGCTGAGATACCCCAAACAAGTATATAGTCATTCTGCTCCACTGAAGACAGTGTTCCAAGATGGATACATGTCTGAAATCTCACGTTATATCAAACTTTATATATTTTCTATTTTCTTATATATGCATATGTATACTTATGATGCTATTTAGTTTATAAATTAGGCCTAGTAAGAGATTAATGATAACAACAGTAAAATAGAATAATTACAATGCTGTCATGTTCTAATATTGTGGGTATATAGACTCACAGAGACAGTCAAGACAGATGTTTATAACTTGGCTGACAATTTATCACAGTTGATAAGAACCACAGAAAGTGAAACGTTGGGAAAAGGGGGTTCGCTAGATGTGCATATATTGTTTATGCTCATCAGGCTAGGAAAATCTAACTGATTTATCAGTATTCTGTCTTTAAGGGAAAGCTCCACAACACTTTGAGGCAATTGAATAAACCGTAGTACTCAAAACATTAAAACTCTGGCAACAATCACACCTAGTACACATTTGGAGAAGCCAATGAAAAACAATGACAAAAGCCCCAGAACTCAGACAGACCATGTGAAAATAATAGAAATAGATAATAAAGCAGCATGATACAATTTAATCAGATCAACTAAAAGTTTTGTCAGGGAGGCAAAACTATAAACTTGAAAATATGACCACAAAAGCTATTTAAAACAAGTTACAGACTAGAATGACTAAAATAATAATAGAGAGACATAGATCTCTAAACTTCAGTAATCTAATAGACACACAAATGGAGTCCTGGAGTAAGAAAGGGGAAGACTGAATACATTAAAAAAAATTCAGGCAGTTTACCAAACACAATGAAGGCTGCAGAACTACACCATAAAGAAGTCCAAGCAAAAATAGAAAAGCAAAATAAGAAACTTTATTAGTTTCCTAAACAAAATGACAAATATGTAAAGTGGTCCAGTGGCAAAAGTGTAATGTGGTGTAACTAAGATACAACCTGGCTATAGACTCATCTTTCTGTAAGCCAAATACAAAGGATTAAAACACAGAAATAACTGAAAGGAAAAGCTACATAGAGTTTCTCCATCTAGCACAATATCTGTTGAAAGCGGGTCAAAATGTTAATTTTAAACAAATTAAAGCAGTGAAACCTTATCACCAGGAAATTTACACAAAGTAAGCATTAAGGAAAGGTCCTGAGAAAGGATGCATATTTTCAAAGAGAAATGAAAAGCCTCTAAAATGAAATATGCTTATTCTATCAAATATACTTTTCTCACTTAAAACCTTTGAAATGCAGTTGGATGCTAATCTGTGTTAGCACAGATTCCCCTACAGGAGGCAATGAGCTGGCCCTGTGCCAGACTTTACTGGTTTGTCTCCTAGGTCATTACCTGTGCCACCTCAGGTGGAACTCCTGAGAACTTTTATTCTACTTGTTCTGTTCTTTTCATGGTTGTTCCAGTAGAGGGTTAACTTTTGTTTTTGCCTGAAATACAAAGACAAGAGGTGTTGATAGGCCTAGAAATGGGTCTGTGGCAGTTCACTTATCCGAAAACACTAACAAGGAGGATTGCGTGGAAGGAGATCATCACACCCCTATAAACTTGCAATGCTTGAAATTTTCTTCAGGGTAGAAAGTCAGTACCGGAGGTTTAGATGGTACTGTGATATCTCCACTACCTGTGTGCCTTGGAAGGTCCCTCATGCAAAACACTACAGTATAATTTCTGTTCTGAGAAAATATGACAATAGTCTGCCTTAGGCATTAAGGAATGTGGCTGCCCAGGGCTCCTCTGACTTCTCCCACTTTTTCCACCAGGATATTCCACTCTTAATATATGCCTGTCTCTGTGACAGTTTGTTGAACAAAGTAGTGGAAGGGAGGGACTAAATCAAGAGAGTCATCAACAGCACAGAGTCAACAGCATGACTTCTGGCCACCTCTAAGGTCACTTCCTCTTGCTACCTTCTTATAAAAAGTATTGCTCTGGCTGTGACCTCAGAGGAACTCTGAAGCACAGATTGTGAATACACACAGCAGACCAAGAGGTGAGTGATCAACCAGCCAGCTTGGCACCCCAATATCTAGGCTGTGGGTACCAGGGCAAAAACCCCAGGATTCTCCCCCACCTGTCTTAGCTTCAGTAGCCAGCCAGCAGGCAAGCTTCCTGCAGGTAGGCTGCCCCAAAACACCCCCATCAATTGGCCACTAAGCTACAAGGCCTACTCTGCCCCCAAGCTCATCCATCATCTGTGACCTCAGCGGCTCCCTGAGACACAGACAGCAACTGCACAGAGCAGGCCAAGAGCAGTTCTCCAAGACACAGATAGCAAGTGCAAGGATTAGACCAAGAAACAAAAACAGTGCTGGCACCAATTGGAGGAAGAATTCATTCAATGCAAAAACTCATTCAACAACCTAAAAAGTAACATGGTAACATCGAAACCCAGTGGTCATACAACAGGAAGACCTGATCATCTTAACCCATAAGAAGCAGAAGAAAATGATCTTAAATATAACTTTATGAAGATTATAAAGACCCTTAAAGTGGAAATAAAAATTTCTTTTTAAAAAAGGAGAAAAAGACAAACAAAAAAATTGGAAGAAATCAATAAATCTCTTAAAGAACACCAAGAAAAAAGCAGGTGAAGCCAACAGTTCAAACAGTTCAAGACTTAAAACTGAAATAGAGGCAATAAAGAGAACACAAACTGAAGGAATTCTAAAAATGGAAAATCTGGGTAAATGAACAGGAACTCCAGATGCAAGCATGAGACAGTGTGCCTGAACTAATGGGAGCGCACCAATCCACCTGGACTGGGACTGAATGAGCATATGATCAAACCAGACTCTCTGAATGTGGCGGCGAAAGTTGGCAGATGGAGAACCCATCAACAATGACACCAGAACCTATCTCTTCTGCATGTATTATCTTTTTGAGAACCGAGTCTTTTTGAATGCACTCCTTCC
>PVIU01018643.1:0-38555 GCA_004026605.1 Ondatra zibethicus
CTCCTGCTACCCCCCACCCCTCCTCCCTCTCCCTTCTTCCTTGAAAGAGGGCATGGTGCTCTGCCCTGTTGGAAGTCCAAGGCCCACCCCCCTCCCTCCCGGCCTTGGGAGGAGTGCATTCAAAATGTCTCGGTTCCCAAAACGATAATACATGCAGAAGAGATAGGTCCTGGTGTCATTGTTTGTGGGTTCTCCATCCGCCAACTTTCACTGCCACATTCAGAGAGTCTGGTTTGATCATATGCTCATTCAGTCCCAGTCCAGGTGGATTGGTGCGCTCCCATTAGTTCAGGTACACTGTCTCAGTAGGTGGACCAGCCCCTCACGCAGTTGAAGAGAAGATAAGAAAGGCAGTGTTTTTTGAGACCGGTAAGCCCATCCCAAGGAAAAATTTCCTCAAAAAAAAAAAAAGGCATACCTCCTAATCTTTCCCGAATAGTTCATCATCTGGGGAATATATATGCAAATACATGAGCCTTTAGGAACATTTTCATTCAAATCACCACATTTCACTCCCTGGCCCCTATAGACTTACAACAGTCTCATAATATAAAATGTATTCAATCTACCTTCAAAAGTCCCCATAGTCTATCACAGTTTCAACAGTGTTTCTTCCCAGTGTGACATTCCTTTTCTCCTCAAACAATGCAGTTTATATTTCTATGTCGCCCTCACTCCTTTCCACTGTAGATACACATGAACGTGATCACTAATAGCTACGGGATACAGTCATACTGGGCTGTCTTAAAATCTTCTCTGCCAATGCCATTCATCCAAAACTCAGTTTAGCCCATGGCCTATTATTCAGACAAGGGCAGAAAACAGCCACCTTCTTTGTGAAAATACCACAAGAATGGTCTGTAGCCCCACTACTACTACTAATAATAATAATATTTTTCTCTCTGAAGCCTCTTGAGCCAGACATCCATAATTTGAATCACTACGAGCTTTATTGTCTTCTGTGTTCTGACTAGGATGGCTAATTAAGCCCCACTTAAAGCATTCAACAACTTTCCTAGTCTTAAGTTTCAAAGTCTCTCATATTCTTTCAAATAACAGAATCGTCAGGGCTGTCACAGAAACACCTCAGTCCCTGGCACCAACTTCTGTCGTAGTCATTGTTCTATCATTGCATGGAAAGAGCCATGACAAAGACAACACTTATAAAAGGAAGCACGTGACTGGGGAGTTGCTCCCAGCTTCAGAGCACTAGTCCGTCATCCTCATGGCTGGGAATGTGGCAGCTGGCAGGCATGATGCTGGCGAAGTAGCTGACAGCTGTATCCTGATTCACAGGCAGCAAGCAGAAAGAATCACACTGGGCCTTTCATGAGTTTTGGAACCTCAAAGCACACCTCCAGTGACACATCTCCTCCAACAGGAATGCACCTCAGGTTAATCTCTGACTCAGTGTTTCATGTGACCCGGGTCTTCTGGGAGAAGAACTCCTATATTGACTTTTTTTTTTTGGAAATAGTTATACTGTACTTTGCCTTGTTTTTCAAAGTTGTAGATACAATCTTCTTAACACATCTTTTTAATTACCCACCATGTGAATGACATTGTACCCCCACTGTCCTATGTTAAAAACAAAAATCTATGGTGTTCAAAGTTTATTTTCACATAATCCTTACTTGAGATGTCTTAAATATTTCTCATTTATATTTTCAAAGGTATCTGTGATAATTTCTATTCAACCTCTTTCATTTTGAATTGAAATTCTTAATTGTAGGTGAACAATGAATGGACAGTATTTCTTGGATTTGTTTTTTAAAAAAAATACTGTAGACAATATCTTCCCTGCTTCTGGAATATAATTACAGATGTGATGGACCTTTCCAAGGAAAATCATGTATCTCCATCTTTAACTTTTTCATTTTCACTTCAATTCAGCCATCTTAATTAATACTCATTTTAGTGCTACAAATTGATTTTGACTTCTTTTTGTGTGCCATTGACATTTTTTTCTGAAATATTATGCCATATCATTTAGTTTGCAACATATTATTATTTAATACCTGTACTGTCTGAGTAGTTTTGCACTGTGGTATTTTTTCTCTTATTTTTTCTAATGTGCTTGAATTTCTATTGAACTTGAAAATTGCATATAAAATTGCTGAAAGTGTATAAAAATGTGGATTTTTGGTTTTTTGGGTCTTTTTGTTTTTCTACTGTGAATGCATAACTTTTCTTCTGGGCTTCAACAGGAACTGGAGACTCTTCCCTTAGTTCTTCAGATATGTTTGTCTCAAATGCTCTTACAGAACCTCAGCCTCTGGGAGACTACAGCTATTCTGTCTCTGAGACTCATGACCCTGCACTATTTAGGACTAGAAAAAATGTCCAGACAAACAAAATGGAGACAAATTATCCACCTAATTTCCTTTTATAACATCTTGCTGACAAAATATCACCTTCCTTAAAAGTTGCCCAACTTCACACACTTCTGGTGCTATTCTATTTACTTTTCATAGCTATATTTGGAGGGAGGGTTAGATTGAGACACTCCATCCTGTTACAGATAGGATGACGCTCTCATGCTATCCCTTTTCTATATACATAAGTGCATGCGTATGTATATATATATATATATATATATATTCTTGTATATATTATTTTCCCAAATAGACACTTGCGATTTCTGTAAAACTCACGTGGAGGGCTGCCTGGTGACAATAGCCAGGAATCAAAATATTTTTAGAGTTGGTGTTCAAGGACCATGCATCTGCTATTGTGTGCCTATCTGAGGGACCTGAACTACCAACTGGAGCTATGGTGATATACTGGCCCAGGCTGCTGACAAGGACCATGTCTGGATCTGTGGTTCAACCACAGTCAGGGTTGTTGTTGATATCCATGGCCCATATTGTCTCCAAGGGTCACATAGACATCTGGAGCCTGGAATTCCAACTAGAACTCAATTAGAGTGTAAGAAGGGCATGCTCCTTCTGGAACCATTCAGATCTAATTGGCCTGTGCTGCCACCCAGGGCCATAGTGTTGTTTGGGCTTGGGTTATTGTTAACAGCCATGTCTGGGTCCATGGCCCTGCCACAGCCTCAGTCTGTGTGGATGTCCATGACTTCTGTTACCATTGAGGAGAGTGAGAATAGGGCTACAGAGTTGGCTCCATCCTGCACTGGCTACAGCACTAGGGGAAACTGGTCCGGCCCCTCACCAACTGCAGTACTCAGGGGATCAGGTACTCTACCTCTTCTGGGCAGCACAGTAGAACTGACTCTGTTGGTGGGTGTGCAGAAGAGTTAACACCAAAATCTGTCTGTCACACAACGGGTGTGGGAAAGAAAGATGATTCCCTCACCTGTAGCCACCTATTGCAGGTCCTGGGAAGATGAGAATGGGGGAACTGAACCTGTTTCTCACTGGCTGCAACACTCAGGAGAGTGGACCTTATATCTTTTGCCTGGGAAGCTTAATAGAGCTGACCCTATTGATGGGGGTACATATGATCTGGCCCCATCAATGTACATGGGAGATCTGGTCCCACCCCGCATTTGCCATTTAGTAAAGCATACAAGGGAAAAATGTCCTTCTCTGTTGTAAGAGGAGCGGGCCTGCTTTTTGTCCTGGCCACCCGGCTCCCAGTCACCTGGCTTGCTTAACCCCTGAAATAACCACACGGAAATTGTATTAATTAAATTACTGCTTGGCCCATTAGTTCTAGCCTCTTATTGGCTAACTCTTACATATTTGTTTAACCCATTTCTAATAATCTGTATGTCACCACAAGGTCATGGCTTACCGGGAAAGATTCAGCATGTCTGACTTGGCAGCTTCATGGCAGCGGCTCTCTGTCTGCTTTCTCTCTCCCAGCATTCCATTCTGTCTACTCTGCCTACCTGATTTTCTGCCCTATCAAAAGACCAAGGCAGTTTTCTTTATTCACCAATGAAAGCAACACAAATGCAGAAGGACCTCCTACATCACTCTTCCATTCCCCACCCCTTGCCACCTGTGGCAAGTGGGAGAGTTGGTCCTTAGGTCATGTGAGTGTGATAGCAGGCCCTGTACCTCACCTGGGCAAAACAGTGGAATTGGCCCTGGTGGTGTGGACACAGGTGAGACACCCTGATGGCATGAGAACAGGAGTGCTGATCCCACCTACCTCATCTCCCATATTGTAGCATGGGTGAAGGAAAGATACCATCCCTTCCTAACCCCTTATTACCTATAGCAGGCAGGAGAGCTAGCCTCTGTGGTTGGAGAGCTGGTCCTGCACCTTACCAACTGCAGTTCTAAGGAGAGTGGGCTCTGCACCTTGCCTGGACAAAACAGTAGAGCTGGCCTTGGTGGATGGGTATGAGTGAGCTAGCCCTGAGGACACAAGATCAGGAGAACTGCTCTGCTCCTTGTTGCCTGCTGCAGTGGATGAGCTACTTGGAGTAGCATTATTGGAGAGCTTACCCTGGGGGTAACAATGAGGGAAAGCTGGCAGGCTAACTAATCCAGACACCACCCAGGCCCCAAACCAGGGCTATGAGTTGATCCATTCAACATCCATCTCATCTATGAGCTTGAGCATGTGAAGAGGCCAGACCGCAGATCCAAACCCACAGGATTTTCATAACACAAGTCAACAACTAGATATACAATAGGAGTCCCAGAGAAGGTCCAGTACTGAGGGTATAGCAGAAGCAAGAGGCCTTGAACCAGAACAATGACTCATTGCAATGAACACTTACAAGTAAAGATGTATGGACTAAAGGGTATACTATGTGACTCACTGGATCACACTGCTGTGGATGCTCTTTCTGTATGCTTTGAATATGTATTTCTCTCATAATAAATACATTTTTAATATGTATTTATTATGAACCAATTTTTTTGGCTCATAATAAAACTGTTTGACTAATAGTCAAGCAGGATAAAGTTAGGTGGAACAATCAAACTGAGAACTCAGATGAGGAGGGATAGAATCTGGAGAGATGCCAGTCAGCAACTGGAGGAGCAAGGTATATTAGAACAGAAGAAAAGCCATAAGACACATGACAAAATATAGATTAATAAAAATGGGTTAATTTAAAGATAAGAGCTAGTTAGTAGTAAGCCTGAGCTATTCAACCAAGCATTTCTAATTAATATTAAGCATATGAGAGATTATTTAGAAGTGGATGTGGAACAGAGTACAACATAAAAACCTCTGTTTATATAATGCTACCGTTTTTATGCCAAAACTTTGTTTTTATTTTTCCTTTAAAATTTATTTTATTGTTTGAGGGGATGTTGCAAGGGCAGAGGGCAGATATGAAGGGACAGGGGAAAAAACAGGAACTGGATACATGATTTGAAATCCACAAATAATCAAAAAAAGTTTTTTAAAAAAGAAAGGACAATAATACCCTAAATATAAATAACAATTGGAATTTTATTCACAGCTATTAAGTTTGATTTGTAAAAAGATAGTCAAGAAGCTTCAGGATAATTAATGAGTTTGTACCCCTTATACTATGAGAGAGAATGCTAAGTCATTTATACACAGGAGAGAATTGATGAGTGCTTGTTTATGTAAATAAACTCTCAGGAAATAGGAAAGAGATAAGCTATATTTCCTTATCTTGTTATGATGCAGTCTCTGTAAAAGCAAGGACATACAATTTTTCTCAACAAAAGCAGAGCTTTTACATATTTGGAATCTCTTTGTAGAACTTCTATTTTATTTTAAATCACATTTTATGGCAAAATACAATATAAACAAATGGCTCCATATCAGAAACACTATAATTAATATGTGTAGGTAGAAAAAAATTGTGTAGATGGAAGTCCAGAGACAATGGGATGAGCATTCAGCTGTGAGTAGACAACTGGGCATCACCTTTATGTTTCTCATCACCATGAGCCCCTTTGCCTTGAGTTACATTTTCCTACTGGTTTCAGATCGAAAGCTAAGCTGTTTTTATTAACAGCACTGAAAACATTTACATAATTTTAGGTGCTATGCTGTTTTAAAAATGCATATAATGTAAAATATTTAAAGCAAGTTTACTCAATCTATGAGTAAATGTCTATGTAAAAATCTATGGCTTGCAAAATGTCCTCCACAGGCTCATGTGTTTCATACTTTGTCTGTTTGGGAAGGCTGTAAAAACCTTAAAAGGCAGTACCTCATTGGGAGAAGGGGGTCTCTGGGGAGGGGTGTGAAGTATTTTAAGCCAGCTCTGCTTCTTTCTTTTCTCCTTACTGATATGCACTAATGTAGTCAGGCAGCCTCACATTGCAGCTACCACAGGGATGGGCCATTCCTTGCTTCCATTTCTTGACCACTGTGATCGCCTGACTCATTCAAGCCATGAATCAAAAGAAACATCTCTTATTTTGAGTTCACTTTCATTCTTTTGTTTCTTTCTTTTCCTCCCTCCTCCTTCCTTCTTCCTTCCTTCATTCTTTCTTCTCTTTGTGTGTGTGTGTGTGTGTGTGTGTGTGTGTGTATGAGTTATATGCTTGGTATATGTATGTTAGTGAGTAAGTGTTGCATAGTCAGGGAAAACAAGGGATCTTTATGAGTATCTTCTTTGATACTAAATCTAGAGCTGTCTAGTGTCCATACCTAGGATGACTGATCCTGCTTTCTCCACATGCTAGAGCTAGAACAATAGGCATTAAAGGCCATGTTTGACATTTTTGTGGCTGCTGGGGATCTGAACTCATACCCTTAAGTTGTTTCTTGTATTGGGCAAAGCAAAAAGAGCAGCAACTAATACATCCCTCCAATATTTGTTATTATTTAATTCAAACTTTTCGTTTTGTAATTTATTGAAATATGGTAATCCATAGTCACCCTACTGTATAAAATGTTTTCTCCTATCTCATTGTACTTTTCACCCCACTTCTCTCTGCTTTCCCTGCCTGTGGTGAGTGTTTTGAGCTCCATATATGAATGAGATCATGCAGGACTTGTCTCTCCATGCCTGCTTCATTTTTCCTGTGGTAACAACCTAAATCTCCCACCATTTACAAATATCAATGTAAAACAGATTAAGGACTTAAATACAAGACTTGAAACAATGACTGTATAAGAAGATATACTTCAGGACAGGGAAATGGGAAAGATGTCTTAGATAATATCTACAGGCATGGAGTGTGTGGTGTACAAACACAGACAAATTGGACTTTGATAAAGTATGAGTCTGCACCAACTAAAACCATATGACAAAAAAGACAGATCCTCTGCCTCAGGTTGAGAATTCCAGTTGCCTGTGAGCACAATTATAATATTTGAAAGGTAGTGTGACAACATGCCCATTATGAAAACAATGATAGCACTGTCCCCCCAGACTCATGAACTGTCCCCCATAGACCCATGAACTGCCCTACAGACCGATGAACTGTCCCACAGACCCATGAGCTGCCCCCCATAGACCCATAAACTGTCCAGCCATAGGTTTTTTGAGTAGGTATAGAATGCCAAATGTAAATTATTTCTGTGGAAAATTGCATTAAAAATTCAGAAAGCAGTTGTGAATGTCAAGAGAGTTGTGCCATCTGATACCCACACTGAGTATTAGTTGCTTGGAAGGTTGGTGTGGTAACACACATGGTTTATAGACAACTCTAGTCTTTTACCGTGTTTTTAATTCATTCAAATGACCCTTGACTTTAGCTGCAGGAGGCTAAGGAAACTGTTCTTTCTAAATTCTCCAGAAGTTACTCTGTCCTTCACACACTCCTTGGGTATAATTGATTCCAAATGTACACACAGCAATTTCCAATGCTGAACAACAGTAAATATTAGAAATTTTCTTGACTAACTATGTCTTACATCTTTTTTGGCAAAATTCTGCCCTCCTTGGATTTGAAAAGATGCTTCTTTTTCAGTTAATTCTGATGGAGGAAAAAGAAAAAGACAAACACAATACACACATCATCAAATACTTCCTGATTATACCTACTCAGCTCAACCTCTCCTTGGCTCACATATTAAAACTTTCTCCACAAGAGGATAAAACAATACACTTCTGTGCTTACATTTTCATATGCCACCTCCATACATTTTTCAGTGCACATCTCTCCATGCAGTGGTTTTTAACAGGAAACTGGAGGAAAAAGAAATTGATTAGCACAGATCAAGTGGCTCTGATCCACCTGCTCTAAGGTGATAAATTGTTGACCTTTTAGAAGCACATTAGTGATGTTTCACTTAAGAGACTCTCTTTTCTTGGAACTAATATGTCTCTAAAATGTCAGGCTTTATTCCCTCATCATTAAACAAATCAGGTTTAATATGTTTCTTCTTTCATGTAACTATTTTAAATGAGTCAAAAGGCCATCTTTAATGCCAGTATAAAGATGATTTAGGTAAGAAAAGGTAAAGTCAAATCAAAACTCTCCTGGGGTTGAGTAGAGCACAGAACCTGCCTGCTCTAACTAGAAACAGTAACACCAGAGTAAATAAAATTAATAGAGGCTTCAATTAGTATGGAACTTAGAATTTACTTTTCTTCTACATGTTCTTTCTGAGACAAAATCACTAGTATTTAATATTATTAAATAGTATTAAGTATTGGGTTAAGATTTACACCCAAATTAATTTCATTAATTAGGGTGAAAAAGAGTATTAAATGTATTTATCTGGAGCCAGTAAAGTACTGTTTGAACACAATGAAAGATAGAGTGCCTTCAATTTGGAAATCATGAAAAAGATTCACTCCGTAGGCCTTGATAAATAAAATGCAAGCTAACTAATGGGAGGGCCCAAGCCACATTCTTTTCTCAGTATGTATTTCCTAAAGAAAGATTGTTGTTTGAGGGACAGATTTAACTAGAAGAAATTAGTCACATGACAATGTAGTTAGCAAATTATCATTGTGCCTTAGATTGGCTTGGGTAGCAAGGCAGGTAGATAAATGCTATCTATACAAGGCCAGGTAGTATGTACAGGCCACATGTAGTCCCTGCTACAAAGCTGTCAAATTTTTCTCTGTCCATGGTAGTATCATCTTATTACAGGGAGGCACAACTGAAACATAATTTTTCTGAGGAATATCAAATGGATCTAAAATATAATTTTAGAAAAAAATAACCTGAAAAATTTGATTAAGAATATCATCTCAATAAAAATCAATAATAAAAACAGAATATCTCTCTCACATACCATTCAGTCCCAGACTCCATATCCAGGCCCACACCTCCAGCAACTTTACTAGAGGCCAGACTGTTTCTGGGAACTCTAGGTACCACCTGCTAACACCCCTATAGGTTCCCTTAGGAGAGGTGTACCCCTCCCAAGGGCTGTATATTCTAGAAAACAATTCAGGCAGAAGACTTTTGCGTTACTGAAGGCCAGGTCAGAGCTAGAAACACAAGAATCTAGGGACACCCCGCACAAATAGCTAACACTCACTAAAAATGATAAAACAGTCTCCACCTCCATCCACTCCCATGACCTCTATACACCAGTCCACAAACTTGGTAGAAAACTTCTGCTCTACTGGAGGATATCACTTACTAGAAATATCAGAGGCTAAGTAGTTACCCAGAACCCCAGAGACAAGACATACTCTTAGAACAGAAGAGGCAACATTGGTATCCGAAACCTATGAGGTCTTTCAGGCTGCAAAACCCCACTGGAGATACCATTCTTGGACTGAACACTTGTTAATAATCAGAAACCCTAACCATTTATATCAGGAGACCAGAAAGGAAACAGAAAGCAAGCAACAATAAACCCATCCAATGAAGACAAACTTGGGAATGTATACCAAGACATATAGTCATCCAAAAACCTGATGCCTAAATGCCAGTGTAAGAACACCATCAACAACAGAAAAGGCAGTATGGCACCATGAGAGACCAACTATTCTATGACAATACCTGAACAAGCTAACACAGCTGAAGCACAAGAAAACTACCTTAGAATCAACTTTATAAAGGTGACAGAGGTCCTTAAATATGAAATGAAAAATATCCCTTAATGAAATTGAGGAAAAGACATAAAACATTTAAGAAACTGATAAATACCTTAAAGAATGTCAAAAATGAACAGCTGAAAGAAATTGATCAAAATCTTAAAAATGGAAATGCAAGAAATTAAAACAAAAAGCAAAAATAGAGGCAATTCTGGGAACAAAAAATCTGGGAAATCGAATAGGAATGAGAGATACAAGCACCATCAATAGAATACATGAGATGGGAGAGAGAATCTCAAACTAGAAAATATGGTAAAGGAAATAGATTAATTCATCAAAGAAAGTATTAAATCTAAAAATTCTTAACACAAAACATCCAAGAAATCTGGTATACTATGGAAAGACCAAACCAAAGAATAATGGGAAAAGGAGAAGAATCTTAGCTCAAAGACCTAGAAAATATATTCACCAAAAGCATAGAAGAAAAATTTCCTAACCTAGACCTTGGGCTGGAATGGGCCTGAGGCAACAAATTCCATAGGAGTGAGACTGAACTAGCTACCTAAGCCAGAGTGGGCCTGAGAAAGCAAGCTTCACAGGAGCAGGAGTTGATCCAGTCCCAGGACACTGGCAGACCAGGAGTGAGCCAGTGACCTGGTCCAGAGCAGACCTGAGACAGTGAACTCCACCAGAACAGGTACAGGAGAATAACCGCTGAGCAAGTGAGCCAGAGCCAGAGACCACTGAGGGTCTGGACATGAATCTGGGACCTTCAAAAGAGTAGACCTAAGCCAGGTCCCCTATGGGTCTGGGTGTGAGTCTAGGACCTCTGAGGAACTAGGCCTAAGCCAGCACCTCTGCTGGTATGGGCATGAATCTGTGAGGGACCTCCAAGGGAGAAGGCAGGAACCAGAGATCTCTGCAGGTCCAGGTGTGAGTCTGGGACCTCAGAGGGAGTAGGCCTGAGCCAGGACCTCTGTGGTTCCAGTTGTTGGTCTGGGACATAAAAGGGAAAAGGCAGGAACCAGGAACTTCTGCTGGTCTGAGTGTGAGTCTGGGACCTCTCAGGGAGTAAGCCTGAGCCAGGTCCTTTGCAGGTCTGGGCATACCCAAGCCTGGTAACTTTGAGGGAATAGAATGGAGCCAGAGACCTTTGCAGGACCAACCCCAAGCCAGGGACCTCTGCAGGAACAGATCCAGACCAAAATTTACAGAAACAGGTACGAGCCAACAACCTAGGCTACAGCAAGCCTGAGACAGCAAAATCCAAGGGAGCAGAGCAAAGCCAGAGAACACTCGGCCATCTCCAAGAACACGGAGTGACCAACAGGTTATCTAGAACCATGGCACTGACTGTACCATGAGGAACAACCATCTGAGCCTTGGATTCACTGGCACCTAGAAAATTAATCAACAGAATCATAGACAGCCCCAACCATACCTACTAGAGGAAAACAGAATCCATCCTTCTTCTGCATACAAGAAACACATCTCAACCTCAAATACAGACATTGTCTCAGATTAAAGGGTTGGGAAAAATATTTTAATCAAATAGACCTAAGACACAAGCCAGTGTAGCTTTCCTAACGTCTAACAAAATAGACTTCAAACTAAAATCAATCAAAAGAGACAAAGAAGGACATTTGATATTAGTCACAGGAAAAATCCATCAAGAGGAAATCTCAATACTGAACATCTATGCCCCAAATACAAAGGCATCCTCATATGTAAAAGAAACACTTCTAAAGCTTAAATCACACATTAAACTCCACACACTAATAGTGGGAGACTTCAACACTCCACTCTCACCACTGGACAGGTCAGTCAGAAAAAAAATGAAGAGAGAAATAAGGGAACTAACAGATGTCATGACTCAAATGAACACAACAGACATCTATTGAATATTCCATACAAACAGAAAAGAATATACCTCTTCTCAGCATGTCATGGAACCTTCTCAAAAATTGACCACATACTCGTTAACAAAACAAACCTCAACAAATATTAAAAACTGGAAAAACCACATGTATCTTATCAGATCACCATGTTTTAAAACTAGAAGTCAACAGCAATACTAATTCCAGAAAGCCCACAAACACATGGAAATTAAACAATGCTCACCTGAATCATCAATGGGTCAAGGAAGAAATAAAAGGAGAAATTAAAGACTTCCTAAAATTTAATGAAAATCACCACACAACATATCCAAATTTATGGGACACAATGAAAGAAGTGTTAAGAGAATAGTTCATAGCACAAAATGCCTACATAAAAAAACTGGAAAAATCCCACACTATTTAATTTAAAAAAACACCTGAGAATGCTAGAACAAAAAGAAGCAAACTCACATAAGAGAACTTGACAGAAGGAAATAATCAAATTGAGAGCTGAAATCAACAAAATAAAAACAAAAAAATACAGAGAATCAATGAGACAAAGAGTTGGTTCTTCAAGAAAATCAACAAAATAGACAAACCTTTATCCAAACTAATCAAAAGGCAGAGAGAGAATATCCAATTAACAAAATCAGAATTGAGAAGGGGGACATAACAAGAGACCTGAATGGGTCATAGGGTGTTTAAAAAAATGTACATAGGCTTAAGAAAAAATGGGCCGGGCGATGGTGGTGCACGCCTTTAATCCCAGCACTTGGGAGGCAGAGGCAGGTGGATCTCTGTGAGTTCGAGCCCAGCCTGGTCTACAAGAGCTAGTTCCAGGACAGGCTCCAAAGCCACAGAGAAACCCTGTCTCGAAAAACAAAAACAAAAAAAACAAAAAAAATGGGTATAGGCAATTATTAAAAGAAATAGTTTTAAAAAATAAAGTTTTTAAGAATATTTAAAAAGCCATGTAAAGATAGAAAAATAGATAAAAAGTCTGGATTATGTATATTATTATTTTTTCTTTGAATGTTTTGACTGTGAATGAGCTAACTACAGAGAGACATTTTATTATTTGGGATGCTAAGGTAAACACAGCGTGAAAGTGACTGACAATATATATTTCAAAATTTGAGCCTAGGGATATATTACTTTGGAAGAGATTCTGCTTTTCTTCCATAGAAGATGAGTACCTGTGGATTCCTTCCAAGATAATGTGGTTTGATGGAATAAGATCCCACAAAGTTTTCCATGAGTCTAAAAAATACTTTGCCCCACAAATATCAGAAAGCAGATTGGAGAAACAACACCCAAATTTTGAAGATGATTGTTTATAAATGCTTGTTCTCATTTAAAGGGGGTTGATTGTAAGTGATTAATGGTCACTGTCAATATCTTTCTAGAAAAAATGGGGGAATATGATGTGGAAATGAAAACTTTACATTGGTATTGGCATGAACTTTGGTTTATAGATAAAATTTAAGGTCTATTTTGTTATATGTATATTCCTAGTCTCATAAAAAGCATTATGTTTATACAGTTCATTTAAAAATGTAGTGTATAATTAAAATTGCAGATTAATAGATAGTCATTTATAGTAGTCACGCTTTTAGTCATATTAGTTAGATTTTCTAGATGTACAGAGATATATTTCAGATGGATAGGTATTCTTCAAACCTTTCAAAGACCTATAGAGTATGGCATTTAAAATGTTATAACAATTTAGAATTTTCTCAGCAGTGAGACATGTATGTTTCTGGCAGTACCAGTTACTTCAGAGAGGTGGATGAGCATTGAAGAAACTTATTATGGAATTTGCCTTTAATGTGGTAAGGCTAACTATTTGGGCAAGAAACTGCTCTTGCCTGGCCTGGTGTACTTGATGGTATGCTGTATGAACTGGACCTGTAGGACCCACAGAAAAATATCTGCGAGACTTTCCAAAAGATGGGATGCTTCACAGAATAAACTGCTAGACATTCTGCAGGACACAGAAGAAAGTGACTGACAAACTGTCCATATAGGCAAAACAGCCTTTCAAATTTCCTGCTTCATGGCAAAATCTGCCAGATACTGTGGGCCTGTAGACTGAAGATGGATACCCCACATTACAGAAGAACATTGTGTGACTGTCCTGGCAGTGAGATGCCTCTGTCAATTCTAGATGTTTGAAGTTGCTTACAATGCACTTCCTGTTTACTTAGGTAATATTATATCCTTCTGGAGTCTTTGATCAAGCAGAAGACAGATAGTTACAGTTTTCCTTAGTTATGATAAAAGATAAATTAGATATGACAATACAGACTCACAAAGAAGTATTGTAGCTATAATTCTTGCTTGATACCTGTTTTGTTTTATTCAATTTTACTATGTTGAAGTTTAAACCTTCTTTTCTGTTTAGACGGAAGAGGGAAGATGATATGGGATGCCCCTCTTTATGTTATGAATATATTTTATTACCATTTGTTAATAAAGAAGTTGCTGTGGCCAATGGCAGGGCAAAATATAGGTAGGTGGGAAAACTAAACTGAATGAAGGGAAAAAGAAGCCAGAGTCAGGAAGATACTATGTAACCTCCAAAGGAGAAAGACACCAAAACATTACCAGCCACAACCTCATGGTGTTACACAGATAAATAGAAGTGTGTTAATTTAAGATATAAAAGCTAGCTAGGAATACACATGAGCCATTGGCCAAAAACTGTTGCAATTAATATAGCTTTTGTGTGATTATTCAGATCTGTATGGCTAAAAACAAAAGTACTGTCTTGATTTACAAACTCTCAGTATAGTGTTATTAGTTAATACTGGAACCTCTAAGACTTGGTGCTCAGTGCTGGGTTGTATAACAGTTGAAGAGTACTGGCCTATTATGCTTGAGATTCTGCATTTGAGACATAGTACCAGAAAAAAGATATGTGCAACCCAGTTGTGTCATTTTAGGTTACAGGCCACATCTCATTAAGTGGATAATGGTGCCCTGGCCTTTTCTTCTTCCTATTTTACTCTCTAGAAGAGTACAATTGCATATGTATGGCATAATTTGATATCTTGGTACAGGCCCAATGTAAAGGAGAGAGCAGACATAGACTGAGACCTCCAAAACAATGACCAAATAACCCTTTGCTCTTTGTAAATTTGCTTAGCTGAGATGGAGCTAAGAGTGATGGAAAGTTAACTGGTTGAAGATTTATAATCACAGGTCTATAATTTTTGCCATAATTTAATATAATAAAATTTAAAGATTTTATTATAAGAATTATGGTAATTATATTTCAAGTCTCTGGTTTCTTATTAGGCCTCCTCTAAATTTCAGAAGTAAATACCCTTGAACTTTAATTACCAGGGTCTTTGTCCCATCTTCAATGAAAGCATGCCAAGGGAAAAGAGATGAGTAATGGGAATTTTTATATATTGTACTTGCTCCTTTTCCTTGATAATGTACATCACTGAGTTTTCCAGAAACTATTTGCAGTTTTCACAGTTACAGTCAATACTTCTACAAAAACAAAGGTACAATGAATGATTATATAATGAGTTTAAGAATCCAGGTTCCAAACAAAAGAAGGCAAACCTTTATTTTTCTTATATCACTGAATTCTAGGTATCTTTGCTTCAGCATGCTATTTAATTTCCATAGACATCACACTCATTTTTAATCTAGGAAGATAATATTGCTTATGTCATAGAATCATTAATTAAATAAGAGAGCTTTTATGCTATGGAAGGCATCCTGACCATTATCAAAGCAAAATTTATTTAATAATGACAACTCAGGCCTACTGAAAACACTCTTGAGCTAGCAAATTAGCTTAGTGCTGAGTATTGCTATCAAGCTCAGTGTTGGTTTGCTCAGAATGACCTGCGGACTTGTCTCTCTTTTCAGTAGTTGCTACCACACTGTAAAAAGTATAGGAAGAATTCTCCAGGCCTTTTCTTTGTTCTTTGACCTTTACCACCTTTGATTCCCAGTGATATTAAAACCCCACAGATCATTTCTATACACACAATATTGTACCTTCACTGCAAGACTCCACATGAAAAGAAACTTAGCTCCCTGAAGTAAATGGATTAAAGGTGAGGGGGTAAGTGCTACTCATTTTATATTTATGCTCCCTGTCCCTAGTTGGATCATATAGAAGAAAAGAACATTCAATTTCTTTTTGAAGGGTATTCACCTTAGCCCCAGCAGGACAATATATATGTCAGATCTCTGAGGTGGTAAAAGTGCTTGAAAGCATGCCTCTGTGTGGCAGGTAAGCTCCGAGAATCATACACAGATAATGGGGGAACATTGCCAGTTGAGAACTATATAGAACCACCAGAGAGCCAGGCAGAAAACAGCAAGGACTTTCTGAAGCCAGGAAGCTTGTTTTATACAACCTCCCAAAGTTATTCTCCGAAGCTTAGCCTCTTATTTCTTTATGTATTAATGGGAAAATACTAGAAGTTCTGCAATGGACATTATATTTTCAAATTGCTGTGTGTTTTGTGATCTCACAAGGAAGATTGCCCTAAAAGTGAGATTAATCTCACTTTAGACCCAAGCATGTTTATGTCATGTCCTTCAAACCCCTTGTTCTGAGTCATCTTGGTCCCTGACTATATAATGAAAGGGAAAACCAATAAGTAGTTAAGGGTACTTAAAAACACTGTCACCTCAAAAACAGATGGAAGGGGTACTTTAGCCCTATCACATGAGATAAAAAACACCTTGGCACAAAACTTTCATACCGGCACTTACTAATGTTTTGCTCAGTCATCATCAGAGAAGCTTCCTTCTGCAGTAGATGAGAATAAATACAGACTCATACCCAGATTTACGCAGCCACAGAAGGACCTTGGGATACTCAACCCTGAATGAGATATCTCTGCCAAATTCCTCCCCTCATGGCTCAAGCAACTCAACAGAAGAGGAAACAGAAAGAATATAGGAGTCTAAAGGCCCTCTAAACTAAAGGGATCAATGTACATATGAACTCAAAGAGACTGAGAAAGCATTCACAAGGCCTACATTGATCTGTACCAGATAGGGCCCCAGAGTTGAAAGAATAAGTGGACATATGCATCATCCCTAAATCAGAAGATGTCCAATTGATAACCACTTGCAAATTAAAATTTGTTTTATTTCAAGGAAGTCTCACTGGGTAAACAAACTATTCTTAAGAATAGGCTGCATCCAAGGAGTAAATAACCAACAGAAGACCTATTCAATGGTATCGCTCAAAGTTCCTTGTGTCATAATATCAGGTCAGGGCTTTTTTTTAAAAAAAATTTATCTCATTATTTTAAAACTGTCATTTATTTTTTTCTTCTTTCCTTTTACCCTACAGGTTATCTGCATATATATATATATATATATATATATACATATATATATATATGTATGTATATATATATTTGTAGTTTAGTTTTTTTTTAATGGGATTCCTGAGTGAGGCAATGAGAAGTCTCTGAATCTTGCACTTTTTCTTGAACTCCTTTCCTCCTGTTTGTTTTGTCCAGTTCTAATGTGCTAGTAATTGTTTTATTTTATTTCATCATTCTTCCTTAAAAGCCTGTTTGATTTCTAATGTGAGGCAGAAAGGGGATGGATCTGGATGAGAAGGGAGGAAGGGAGGAACTGGGAGGAGTAGAAGAAGGGAAAACTGTAATCAGGATACATTGTATAAGAATATCTGTTTTTGATAAAAGGTAAAAAAGAAAGAAAGGTAGAGTCAGAGATTTGTGAGTTCAGTGCATAATGAGACTCTGTGAGTGTTATTTTTTAAAAAAATAGATGCTATGGTGGGAATGGGAACTCAGAATTTCAGCCTTAAGAAGCTCATCCATGGAAAAAAATCTCAGTTGAGAACTGCATCTATATGCCTTAACTTTATCAGTTGGTTTCTGATGGACACTGTAAGCATCTGATGTGATGATGTCAACTATTTTTTTATTTAATTAAATTATTTATTTTACATCCTGAACAAAGATTACCCCCTCTCTTCCCATTATCTCTCCCCTTTAGCTTCCTTAATCTACTCCCCCTCTATTTCTGATTAGAAAGGGGTAGGCCTCCCATGGCTATCAACAAAGCATAGCACAGATGATGTCAACTATTGGCTTCTATCTGTTCTTCACGTGGAAGTTTCACCACAGAGCATATTCTACTATACCTTTGACTCTCTCTCTAAGTCTAAATGGATGCCCCAATGTGCTTTCTCCAGTTGATTTCTATTTGTAAACCCCTAATTTAATGAGGTTAACTTCTTTGCTCTCTCAACTGGGCTCCTCCAGCTGGTTCTGCTGGTTGTTCTAAGAACCAGATTTAATGATGCTTTGCTTTCTATCTGTTGCTTCTATCAGCTACCAACTATTTATTCTTTCACTCTTTTCTACTATATACATGTTAACACACTCAAATTGAAAGAACAACTAGCTTAGACTATTCTCTGTACTGCACAGAACAATTGTGAAAATAGACTCCTTGACAGCACCTGTGCGATAATTATCCTCTTAAAGAATCAGCGATTGAAGTTGCCAAGCAGACCATCACTCTTGCTTGTATGAGTGAAGACATTTTCCCGAGATGCAAGCTTTCAGCAGTCAGCTCTTCTGAAGTCTGGGTCATCTATTTATAGCCACCCCTCCACATCCTTGTCAGCCATGTTTTCATGCTCCCCGTTTTCTTCCACACTCTTCACTTGTCTTGATCTCCCTGCCTCGTCTTCTGTCATGTTATATGATGGTGGTGAGCATCTGTGTTGATTTTCTTATCTAGTGGCCCAATGTAGATGACTTCTGTGACCTTAGTATTCTTTCAGTTGGATCTTCAATAACAACCTTGAGATCACTCTTCCTTGTCATGTTCTGCTCTCAGATGCCAAGAAGGAAATAGGTGGTTTGGTCTCTAAGGCACAGAGTATGCTCAAGCATACCATGGGGGATGATGATATGGTAGATAGGATTTATAGATCCCTTATAATTTCTTCTTAGTTTTGAGTGGATTAGGGTCAAGTGGTAGGGCAGAGACTACAGAACCCCATAACAAAGGAATGAGAAACCCTGACGTCTAGGACATTCTCAAAACTGAAGGGAACAGGTAAAATTCCTTGTCCTGAGTACTGCCATCTTGATTTCAGAACCCATTTTACCTGTAGGATGAAATAAACTTGATGTTCCCAAGCCCTAGGGAAATTGAGAATTTTCCAATGGCTGACCAATCATTATGCATCTTTAGTTCTCTAGAAACATGGCTGTTCCTAACAACAGAGGAAGCAAATGAATCTGATTGGTTGTACTAAAAGCATTCCATTACATATTGATTGACAAGGATTGAACACTTAAAGAAGCCCTTAATCTCTAATCCCTATTGGGGGAAACTGTAACTGTAATTTGGCAATAAATGTTTGTGAATTTTATTCTCATAAACCCTGCTTCTCCTCCTGCTCAGGGCTGTCAAGAGAAATAAGGTTCCTGAGTTGTTTTCCTGCAGCCCTGAACATCAGTGACCCACTACATGGTGAATTATTAAAATCTTTAGAAGCCACAAATGTTGTCTCTCTCCTTCCTCATGGCACATAATAGCCTAGGAGTCAGAGGAGTTACAAACATAGAGGTAGAGCCAGCTCTCCCAGGGCCAGTGAAGGGTGGTGCCATCTCTTAGCATCATCCTTAGATTTCAACATACTTTGTTTCTATGACCTCTTTTGGTAACATGGGCCACAGAGATCAACACAGATGCCAGTTGCAACAGGACCCAGATATGGCCTTTGGCAGCAGCTCAAGCCCAAATGTCACCATGCCCCAGGGAGCAACACAGGCCACTCAGGTCTTCCTGGGCCCAGTGGCAGCAGGGCTCTTGGACACAAACATGGTCACACATGGCAGCCCAGACTCTTGGCATCCACATGGCCTTTGTGGGTAACAGTAGCAAACGACATCAATCCAGACCCTGGTTGCACTAGGGCCATGCACATGGAAATGGCCCTCAGCTGCCCTTTGGGCCAGGTTGTCACCATGGCACCAGGTGGGAGCACAGGCCACTCAGATAGGCATGGCCCCTGTGGCAGCATGGCTCTCAGACATAAACATGGACATGGGTGGGGGCCCAGACCTTGGGCATTCCTGCATGGCCTTAAGTGGCAACATGAACCACAGATGCCAACATAGACCAGTCAAAATACACACAGATGTGAGGCTATTCCACCTTGTCTGCAGGTCAGAGAGTTTGAGTTTATTTTTGCTCTTTCAAAGTTGTTAACAACAGGAGTGGCTAATAAACAAGATCTCCGACACAGGGTGTGGTTGCTTGGTGTTTTGGACATGAAGATGACCCATAGAGCTGGAGCCACTCCACCCTGATCATTGGACAGAGAATTCAAGCCTATTCCTATGGTTTGACACAACAAGTGGCTTCCTACAGGCTATTTGGTCTAGGGTGTGATTCTCTGTGTATTCCTGCCCCAAACATCAAATAATTTACTCATGAAACAATGGCTTGATGTCTCAAGTATTGAAACAAGTAACTGTTCTAATTGTCCTTTATGTCATGTTAAAGCAGTCTCTTTCCTTATTCCCCCTTTGTATTGGGGTATAAAATTGTATAGAAAATAAATGGAGGCAAATTCAGCATTCAGTATCCACTGAGTTGCCCTCCAAGTACTATCCTATGTCTCTGTATTTCTTTCAGATCTCTGTTCCTTCTACCTTAAAGTTATAATCCTCACGCTCCTATGCAAACCCACCATGGGTGGACCACATCAGAAGTCGCCCCATAAGGTGGCTTACAACACAGACAATAACTGGGGTAGGGTCATTGACCCAGACTTGGCCATTGGCTGCCCTTGACCCTTGGTATCACCGAAGGCCCGGCCACCCACTTCAGCCTCTTCCTCATTACCTTCCCTTCTTCAGTTCTACCTCTTCCCACAATACATGAACCTGCCTGCTTCTCCTTCTTTCCCATTTCTCCACCATGTATTTGATCATCCTAATGACGTCTAGCCACCCAGCATGGCAAGGCATCAGATGGGTCCGTGGATGTTCTCAGCCAATCCAGGCCATGAGGACCCAGGCAGTCCTGTGGTCCCCTTCCACCTGTCTGGACCATGAGACACCTTGAGTTATTTTATCCTGTTTTGTCAAGTTTGTTTGTTATCTCTAGGAGTTCTGCTCTTTTATGAAGGGAGATGGAGGGTGAGTAGATCTGGGGGAGAGGGAAGGTGTGGGAATCTGATCTGGGAGGAGTATCAGGAGGGGAAGCTGTGGTTGTGATGTATTACATTGGAATAATCTATTTCCAAAAAAGTTATCTGTATATGGTCTTATAATCTCTACCTTACCTCACTTAAAATATTTCTCAAATAATTTTTACATTCTGCATACTCAACAGCACAAGAGATAGATTGAAGAAAAAGGTGAATGCATTTCAAAATCATGTTGGCTGAAACACACACACAGCATAAAATGGCACAGATTAAATTATTTTTTTTTTGCAGGAACTTCTATAAAGTTCGACCCTATGAAGACTGAAAGCAAGCCTATCACTGATGGCTGCAGCAACAGCTGAGGGGACTGAACTGAGAAGGGACTGAAAGGACTTGGGAAGTGATGAAAACACCTTGCTTGTGGTGGTAGTCCCTGGGCTGTACACACACCAAAATTCACCAATGTGCTATGCACTTAAACTGAAGTACCATTGTTTATTATCTATATGGCACAAAGAAATTTATTTGGGGAAGGGGCTGAAGACTTGCCTCAGCAGTTTAAATTTCATCCTGTTCTTTCTGAGCACCCCATTGCTTCCTAGCAACTTAAGAGCCTGTACCTCCAACTCCAGGGAAAATGACTCCTTATTCTAGCCTCCATGGCACTGTTGTACACACATGCACATACTCTCATATACACATGAACAAAGACAAAACATAAAATCCTTGATTCTTAAAATATTCATTATTATCTACATGACCTCATAGCTAGATTATTAATGTTACTCTTTGACTTCTTCCCTTACTACTCTTAAGCCTCCGAAATGAATGGCACAGCCTTTATTAGCCAATGATGCCTTGAAACTTCCTTTTCCATGGACTTTCAGGAGACAAAAACGTAATGACCCTACTCCTAGTTGAACACAGTTTCTCTATATGCTCCCCTATGTATGATTCCTTTCTCATGTTGTGACGATTAGATACATGTTAAGGGAATCAATAAACTCATTGTCTTGTTCTCGCATGTTGTGATGAGGGCCACTTGTTGGTTCCCAGGTGCTCAGCCCCAAAATAATCACACAGAAATTGTATTAGTTAAATCACTGCTTGGCCCATTAGCATTTTTCCTTGTCTTGACTAACTCTTACATATTAATTTAATCCATTTCTAGTAATCTGTGTATGGCCACAAGGCTGTGGGTTACAGGATAAAGTTCTGGTGTCTGTCTCTGGTGGGGCTACATGGCTTCTCTCTTTCTCTGCCTTCCTTCTCACAGCATTCACTTTAGTTTCCCCTGCCTATCTAATTTCTGC
The DNA here is from genome assembly GCA_004026605.1 of Ondatra zibethicus. Lineage (NCBI taxonomy): Eukaryota > Metazoa > Chordata > Mammalia > Rodentia > Cricetidae > Ondatra > Ondatra zibethicus. Next base: position 22,246 of record PVIU01018643.1, read on the forward strand.
CCTGCTATAGGTTCAAAGCAGTCCTTTATTAACCAGTGATATTCACAGAATACAGAGGGGAATCCCACATCACTCATGTTACAATGATTTCATAAACCAGTTCTCAACCTATGGGTTGACACCACTTTGGGGTGGCATATTAGATATCCTGCATATCAAATATTTACATTATGATTCATAAAAGTAGCAAATCACAATTGGGAAATAGCAATGAAATAATTTTATAGTTGGGGTCAGTACAACATGAGGAACTGTGTTAAAGGGTTATAGCATTAGGAAGGATGAAAACCACTGTCCCAAACCTTCTTCACCTCTTTGAAGAGGGAGAACTACTGGATGATATGTTGCCTGAAAATTATTTGTATGATCATTTCACAAAGAATCTCAGTGAATAGATATTCCCAAATCTTCAGTTCCTAATTTTGTCATCTTTTAAAATTTCCTCAAACTCTACCCAATATTCAAGCTTTTGATGATATCTGAAAGACTCACCATATTCCCAAAATGCTTTGTTTTTCACTTCTCGACATCATGTTTTAATCTTCTCTTTGAGAGTATCCACACAAACTCACCCTTCAAACAACCTGTGCTAACTTCCAAACCCTTGGTGACATGGCAGACTGAAGGATGGCTTTACGGTGATTTAAGGAATATACCACTGATACGGTGTTAATTTATTTAGTTCCTCCTACTATATGAGTTTTACAGTAATTTCAAGAAATAGGACCTTTTTTCAAATCATACCTTCTGAAAATGAATATGTAAAGAAATACATATTTTACAAGTGAGTATTTCATCAACCACCACAAGAATAATCTTGTTACTTCTCAAGTAAGGCATTCAGCATTGATACATAAACAAGCAAAATGTCAGGTAAATTTTTTTCTAACATTAACTAAGTTTTATTTTAGTATGTATGACAAATATTAACTTAAAAATACATAAATGTTGTCAAGTTGATCTGGAGCCAATAAGGCACAAGAGAAAAAATAAAGAATTCAGCATTTTGGTAAAAATAATTATCAATAACTTGATTCAAGAAAAATATGTACATGTATAGAATGCACATGCATAGCAAAAAACCTAAAAGAATAAGTTTATAGGAATCTAGTTTGTTATAGTTAGCCAGTCCCAAATCTGTACCTTTTACATACTCTAAATACACCATTGTTTTATTTAAAAAGAATAAATATTTTTACCTTAAGACTTTTAATTATTAAAGATGAAAATAAATATGTAAATGACAACATATAGTTATGGTCAGTTATTGGACACTTCAAATTAATTTCTACATCAAATGTGAGACTGTGGGTCAGAAATCTTCCTTTCCCTTTAAGTTGATTTGATTCCCTTATCAAAAAGAGATTGGTGAGTTGGCTCGACTGCTAAGGTACGTGTCACACAAACCTGGCAATCTGAGTTCCACCCCTAGAAGACATGTAAAGGTAGAAGAGAAAACAAATTCCATGAATTTGTACTCTGACCACGTACATGCCATTGAATGCATGCACCCAACACATGCTATACATAATACATGCATGTACATGCACAAGCACACAACACACACACAACCCCATGAGCAATTACAAAAACTTTGATCATGTATGTTTGTTCTTAGGCATGTTTCCTGTTGCTTCACAAATAGCTTTGGGATTGAGGCAAGTGCATCCTCCAACTCTGTTTTCAAGCTTTGGCTCACTCAGGTCCTAGTATTTTCACATGGCATTTATATTCAGCTTGTTGACTTTTGCAAAGATTCCTTTTGCAATTATGCTCAGGACTGGTTTGACTATGCATATCAACAGGGAACATCATAATCTCAATTTTGGATCTTTTATTCTAGGAAATGCAATACTGAATTAATTATAAAAGTGATTTGTAGTTTAACTATAGAAGTTTTGTACAACTTCTGTTAAATTTATTGCTGTATATTCTATTGTAAATGAAAAACACAAATTTGCTTTCAAATGGTTTTCAACTTGTGCATAAAGGTGCATGAAAATAAAGTTTGGTATCCTTTTATTTTATAAAATAATTGTGTAACTTTGAGTATATGTACGAGTATATGTATATCTGTGCAAATGTGCACAAGGTATACTTTCTATATGCTGCCGTAATATTGATTAAGACAAATCTAAGGTACTTTTGTTAAAAATTGATAATGTTAATAGATGAAATTTCAAATACTTTAAAAGTTAAACTCCCTAAGTTTCCAAGAAAAATAAGTGGTCATATAAAATGCTTTCAAATGAAGCTCTTTTTAATTTTTTTGGTTGTGGTTGATTATTTGCTTCTTGGTTTGTTAAGACAGAGTATTAGAAAACCAGGAGGTAACTGCCAAATTTTACCTGATACCAGTTTCTGCAACTAATATTTTGTTGAAACATGGCCATGCTCATTCCTTAATAAATTAATCTAGGATGGATTTCATTTTAAAATGCTGTTGTGGTATATATATAGAAGCGGCTGGCCTTCTGGACTTCAGAATCTAAGATAGACAGATAAGTACTATCTATCCCTGCCTAGAATGTATTAACTTTCAGTTGACTATATCCTAAACAAAAATACAAAGTATTAAGCTTAAATTTAAAGTGTTTCTTGTCAATGATGTTCTCCAAGCCTCAGGTCGAGGAGTTGCTCTGCAGATGTACCTATTTGCATTGTGTATCATGTGGCCTGTGGAATTTGACCGGTTGTGGGTTTCTGTAATAGTCTTTATTTGTTACTAAAAAAATAGTGCTTGATGAGGGATAAAGGTTACACTCATCTGTGAGCATAAGGATAAATCTTTAGAATTCAGATAGACTGGTTTAGGGTAGTGACAGTAATAAGCATTTCTCCAGAGTTCATGATTTCACAAGCTATGGGTAATTGGCTTAATTTATATTACCAGGAAATAATTACCTTCTATTGAATGGTTTTAAGTCCAATTAGATGCTGTTGATCTGCCATCCAGGATGGAAGTGTCACTATTGCATCATTAAGTGTATCATTCCAGGATGGTCATTGGTGTGGTTCATAGGGTTTACAATGGTGTAGGACTACTGATTTCTTTTCTCCATTGGTGGTTTGCATTGTACCTATGGTATTATGAGAGTTAGTTCTCATGGAGGAAGCTTCCATGTCAGTTTCAGCTTGATTTCCTTCAAATCATGTGTTCAAAGTGTGTTATATCTTTAGCAATAGGATCTTCAAGCTGACCTTCAAGTTCTAGGAGGCAGACAAAGTCAATGGCAATAGCCTTGATTGTATGGGGAGTATCTTGGATTCTTTTGATCTTCAACTGGAAGGGATCTTGTGATGAAGATGAAAGATGTAAGATAGTGTCTTCTATATATGATTAGGAAATTGTATCCATGAAATTTCAACAATATGTTCACTGAAACAAGAATTACATAATGACATGGCAACATAGATCAGGGAAACTTCACAAGCCCTACCCTAAATGGAGAGTTACAGGCAACTAATGACTACCGAGAGCAGGAAATAAGTCTAATCCGGACAGAAGATCCCAGTAGGTTATCCCAAATGGTCAATTCTAAATACACCTCTCTCTCTCTCTCTCTCTCTCTCTCTCTCTCTCTCTCTCTCTCTCTCTCTCTCCTGGATCCATTTAGTGATTTGTGGATGTGTGTGTGTGTGTGTGTATGAGTGTTTATGTGAAAAGAAATATTAAAGAATAGGTCAATAATTTGAAAAGACAATAGGTAGACATGGGAGGAGTTGACATGAGAAGAGAGGATTTAAAATGATATAGATACAATACTCACATACAAAATTAAAAAATATTTAAAAAATACCATGCACTTCACTCTGCCAAAATGAGTGCTGGGAACCAGAACCAGATCCTTCAAAAGAGCAACATCTCCTCATAACTGCTGAGCCATCTCTATCTCTCAATTCCTCCATCCCTAATGACACATATCATCACATACAGAAAACACATTGTGTGATACTCTGTCTTTAAATGATTTAGTAGACTGAACCAATTACTAATGGAAAAATTATTGTATCTTAGGTTTTCTACTTTATTTCTTTTTAGTGAAATATCTAGCCTTATATTTAAATTATTACCTAAATAAATATTCTAAAATATCCTCCACAAAAGTGTATCAACCTATATTTGGATCATATGAAATTAGATGATTTTTTGAAAAACTTCCAAATGAGATGTAGAAAGAGAAATAAATAGCAAATTTTCATATAAAGCAGAATAGATTATACATCTTCCTTTAGATATACACACATAAAGAATGTCAGGATATTTCCTTTTATAGTTTAGATTCTATTCTTGTCCTCCCAGGAGCCGTTTCTGGCAGACAGTTTGTGGTTTGTTAACTGCAGGCATATGTCTGTTTTGTCCCTGCCCTACAGATGTCCCACAGGGTAGAAAGACACTCCCACCTTAAGAACCACAGCTTAACACTTAGTACCAATGCAGCTCAGGTCACTCTTTGCTGTTTGTATTTATGTATGTGAGCTTGTATATATACACTGTAGCATGTGTGTTTGCCTGTATATATTAAGTATCCAAGTCTGTGTGTAAGCTAGAGGACAGCCCCAGGCTTTCTGTTTCTCTCTGCCCCTTCTCCTCCATTTTCAGAGACAAGGTCTTTTACTGGAATGAGACAGAGGATCTCAGGAAACTGCCTATTTCAATTTCACAGCCTTGAGATAAGTATGTGCCATCATGTCTAACTCTGTATGTGAGTTCTGGGAATCAAAGTCAGGAACTCATGCAGGTTGGGAAAATACTTTACCAGCTGCAATAATTTTCTCAGCCCACCCCTCTCTCTACCTTTTTATAACAGTAGTGGGGCCCTACCCAGACCTCTGGCCCCTTGGTGAGCTATTCTGTTATCACTCTCTACCATGCCCAACTTGCCTTACTAAATGTTATAGGCACTCCTAAATCAGCTGCCTACTTTGCTTAATCTTACCGCAACTTGATATGCCATGTTTTGTTGGTATCCATTGGAGGCTTGTTCTTTTCTGAAAATAAATGGAGGAAGAGTGGATTCATGGTGCAGAGATGGGAGAATGGGTAGAAGGAAGGAGAAGAAACTGCAGACAGGATGTAAAATAAATAAATAAATTGAAAAATTAAATCTTCTGACAGGATAGTGGAGTATGTGTTAACCCAAGTAATGCTATTCTTCCCATTTTCCCACAGGCACCATCCTTCATGCCCAGTGAATATAGTATTTTATTGAACCCACAGAACACTGAAATTACGGAAACCCTATGGATTATCTGCCCACATGGTTATTCTTATGCATAAGATTCCGTGCTGTGTTTTCAACAGAAATTGTTTCAAATGCCAAAGTAAGGTGATGGCACTCTAAGAAAAAAATGAACAAAGAGAAAATATTATATCTTTCTATACTTGTGTTAGTCTATCCATTAGCCAACAACTCACCATGAAACCGTGGCATAGAAGAAAAAGGAGGCACAACCATCGCCCTTTTTTCTGTCATTCTACTCATTAATAAAATAAAAACAGAAGTCCTTGGAAGAAAATGTGTATGTCAGTGAAATCAAAGGGTTGGAAAAAAAGCTAAGCAGGTAAAGGTTTTGCTGCCAAGTCAGACAACCTGCATTTTTCTTTTCTTTTCTTTCCTTTGTTATTGATTTTTTATTGAGCTCTACATTTTTCTCTGCCTCTCCCCTACCCTTCAACCCTCTCCCAAGGTTCCCATGCTCCCAATTTACTGAGTTTTATCTTGAGATCTACATGGTAGAAGAAGAGAATCAACTTTTTCAGGTTTTCCCCTGACTTTTATGCATATTCTGTGATGTGTTTGTGTGTGTGTGTGTAATAAAATATAATAAAATTTTTTAAAAACAAGAAAAAATCATGTATGTCATCCATTGTGCCAGGAAAACTGAAAAACATGCATGAAACTTTTCATGTGTGTAGTCTAGTTTCAGTGATTTACCATGTGAGTTTCTAGGGCTCTGTGGTTGAAACTGGTATTGCATACTATTAAGATAAATAACAAAGTTTATGCTAGAAATTATAAATGCTACTTTTTATTTAACTAGAAAAGTATTAATTAGCAAATAAAGGGTGCCACAAGTAAAGAGAAAAAATGAGATGAAGGAAATTTAAGTTTTATTACCCTTAAGGAAAGTTTCTTTCTATTCTCCAAATAAGAACTATATCTTTATACATTGCACTGGACTCTGAATATCATGCATTTGAAGCTGTCCCTGATGTCCCAGTTTAAACTTCTCTATAACTTCATGGAACATGACAGAACTGACCATCATCTAAATTCTGAAACATAAAATTGTGAAGAAAAAAAATGAATCATCAAAAACATCTTTGAAATATTCAGCTGAGGACTGACATAACTTTTATGCAAGAACAACCATCTACATTCCTGATTCCAATGTAGAACAATATTTTACTATGTGATTATTTAACCCAAAATTCTAGAGAAGAGTCCTGTATTAGTTCAGATTCTCTATACTACGGAACTTATAGAGTAAATCTCTCTCTCTATATAAAGGAGGGTTATTAGAATTACTTACAGACTGTGGTCTAGGTAAATCAACAATGGCTAGCTGTGAACAAAAAGTCCAAGAACTCAGTTCTTGCTCAGTGCACAAAATTGGATGTCTCAACTGATCTTCAGGATATTCTGGAATCCTGAAGAAGTAGACTCAAATGCCAATGGAGGAATGTACTTGCTAGCAAGGCAAGGGGTAAAAGCTTATTTCTTCCATATGTTTATATAGGTTTCCAGGAGAAGGTATGGTTTAAATTAAAGGTGTGTCTTCCCACCTCAAGAACCAGAATAAGACACATGTTTTCTAAACTCAAAGATTCAGAATAAAGGCATGTATCTTCCTACCTCAAAAAAAAGATTATAAGTGGTTCTACATAATTCAAATAAGCAGAATGCCCCAAATATGCTTTCCATTTTTGAATTTTAGCTAATATTTTCGATGAGGTCAAGTCAAAATCCATGAATAGCTATCACAAGTCCTATTACTAACTGTTAGAGTAATTTTTCCCTTGCTCTATCTAAAATATTTAACTGTAGAGTTGGATGACTAAAGTAAAAGTTAGGAATAGCTTTGTTTGGGAAAGAGAATGCCATTAACATTAGACTTTTGGATCCCTGGATAGATCAAAATTCACTAATTTAGTAGACTTATTAACTTTTATTTCAGCAATGTAGTCAATGCAGAAGAGAATCATCCCTTTATGAAAAGAAAAATTGCCACTAAAATGTGAGCATGACATTAAGAAAGATCATGAATAGTATATAAGGAGGAAAATTGTCTAGAAAAAATTTATAAAGGAGCACATAATGCAAAAATTCACCAAGAATCAGCATGAAATGCAAAACCTTGGACAAGAAAACTTAAACTAGGAAAGTTTAGTTTCAAAGGCTGATGAGATGGCTCAGTGCATAAAGTCACTGCTACTCAAGCATGAGGGCCTAAGTGGATCCCCAATATCCATGGAAAAGCCACAGTGTAAAGCATATCACTCACAGAAGGGCTAGGGGAGTTCAGAAAGGCAGCTTCCCCAGAGATGACTGGAATATTGGTGGATGTTCAGTGGGAGACACAGTTTCAAAAAGAAAGGTAGAGAGTGACAGGAGGAAATATCCTGCAGTGGCTACTGAACTATATATACATGCACAAGTATACACATAAGTGTGCACACATATGCCTGTGTGCACATGGTATAGAAGTCCTTCTGTCTTTGTGTTGTTTTCATTGGTTAATGAATAAAACTGTTTTGGACAGTGGCTTAGCAGAATAAAGTAAGATGCAAAAACTAAACTGAATGCTGGGAGAAAGAGGGCAGAGTTAGTGAGAAGCCATGGAGCCACTGCCAGAGAAAGATGCACTGGAACTTTGCAGGTAGGCCACGGACTTCATGGTAAAATATAAAATAGTAGAAATGGGTTAGCTTAGTATATAAGTGTATTAGCCAGAAATACACTTAAGTGATTGGCCAAGCAGTGATTTAAATAATATAGTTCCTATGTGGTTATTTCAAGTCTGAGCTGCCTGGAACAAATGAAGCCTCCCTCAACAAATCGGCACCCAACATGGTCCCCAAATCCATGGCCCTGATGTTAAATGTATATGCTCTAGGCCTTCCTCAACATGCACACATTCACAGGAACACACACACATACATATACATGCACACAATATGCACACACAGGTATCTCTGTTTAGATTCCTTAAGTAATTTATGATAAAACCTATTTCAAATAACAACTTTATAGAGACAATGCAAATAGTGTCTTCAGCTATTGCTACAGAACAACCATTGGTCCTTTCTGAAGCACAATCTCACCTTCAGCAGAAAAATAGATATTTAGCAAACAACCTGATATGTGGAAAAGGACTCTTTAATGCCTTCACCTATGTATATATATTCTCCATATCATTGTTTGTATCTGAGTTTTAAAAGGCTACTGGCTTGATGTTGTCTTGCTTGAGGGATGGAACACAGTGCATACCTCAAATCATGAATCTATACTATAGTATATACAAAGAAAACTTAGTAAAAGGGGGAATGTCAAAAGATTAAATCCCAGTCCATCATTTTAAAATTGTTCTTTCTAAATTCATAAATTATTGTTCTAAAGACCAAGTTTCATCTGTCAGATAATATTCCCCTTAAAATGCATATAATGTATCTCCCTCCCTCTCTCTCTCTCTCTCTCTCTCTCTCTCTCACACACACACACACACACACACACACACACACAAGCAAAATGTACTAGAATATTGACCTAAGGAAAACAGCATAAATAATGAAATGCCACCCACAGTTATGCAGCACTGGTGCTTTGGCAAGTGTTCTGTTTTCTTTGAGTGCTTGCAGAGCATCACCTCAATTGTCCAGAAACATGCTCTCTAACTGAGAAGATCTAAATGTTTATTGCCTTTTAATTTCCTCAGTGGACTCTAGTCTTTTAGAGAGGAATGTCTATAACCACTTACTTCATATTGTACCAGTATCATTTCTTTCAGTCTCTAAAATTATTCTCAGTGTTTACAAGCATTTTAACATATTAAATCAGTGTCCTATCAGGTTCCTTATCATGAAAACAAATTTTAAGGTTGACATAACAGTTGATTTTCTGCACATATGTGAAGCAGTTGAGTTCCTATGTACTTGTACTGGAGTCTAGTTCCTGCATGTTTGTACAGATGTAGAGTGTCTGCATTAAATTATACAATAGTGGTGTTTTTGAGCCCATGCGTAAATATAATTGTATTGTACTCACAACAATAGTGTTTCTACATAACTATACAGTAGTAGTCATGTATAACTGCAAAGCAATAGCATCACTGAGTACATCCAGAGTAGTCAAGTCCTTACATATGTACATATCAGTTGCATTTGTCATGAATGTAAAACATTTGAGTTCTAGCATATATGCATGCAGTAGCATTCCTGTATATATGCATAACATCACAGCAGAAGTCTTGATTCTTGATGCTAGTGTGTACTACAGTAACCCTCCTGCATGAATACACTTCAGTAACTTTGCTGCATGCATGTGTAGCAGAAATACCCCTTCATGTATGTGCAGCAGGAGAGTTCCTGCATAAATCCAGAGTGGTAGCCTCTCCACATGTGTGTCATAACCTTGTTCTTGTATTATGTGCAGCAGCCATTCTATATGTATGAGCAGCAGTATGTATGTATGTATCTGCAGGTGTGCACAGCAGTAGCTTTCCTCTTAAACACACAAATGTGAAGCAGTAAGAGCCCATGAATGTGCGTGTGATTTCTGTAAGGAAATAAGACAGCAATATGTATCTTCTTGCCAACAGTCTCCAGGCATTTTATAGCTCTCCCTTGCTCTCTGCCACTTCTAGAAGTAATTTTATTGAGTTTTCTTTCTCAATTTCTACGAAGTTTAAGAAAACTTATATTTAACTATCTCCTAATTCAAAAGTAGTATGTTAACATACTGTAGAAAAGAATAAAAAAACTTAAAATCTTCTCTAACCCAGGAGTCTAGAGGTAATCTTCTCTGAATTGTGCTATGTGTTGTTTCACTGTCACTCCTCTTTTCTCTTCCTTCCTTTCCCATCTTCTTCTTTATCCTTTCCACCATCCAGTCAGTCTTGCCTGTCCATCCTTCTAAGTTTCTACTTAGTATCCATTATGCTAAAGCAGTGAGAACTCAATTATATCTTCCAAGAGTCAATCACCAGCCAGCACATTAGACATCTTGTCACTGGAGGCTCTTATTGCCCATGCAAATTGCTTCATCTTGTCTCATCTCTTTCTTGCTTTTACTACCTCCATAAGCATCTGCTTACATGGCTGCTTGTCGAAGTGAACTGAAATTGGTTTGCTTCAATATCTATCATCTCTGTCACACTGAGAATGCCTCCTCCTACCCCGGGTACCCTTTAGGTAATGTGTTTGTTCAGTTGAACATACTGATTGTACTTTGAACCTTAGTTAAGAACTCTTAGGTAACAAATATTCATGTTTGGTGAATAATAGAATAATTTTTTCCCATTGATTTTAGGTTGAATCAGCAGTGATTACTGGTTCTGGTTTCACCTTTATCAAATAATTTTTTTATATAACCACACACAGAACAGAGGTAAAAGGAAATTTGAATATGCTGGCTTTTCTGGTGGGTCTGCAAAGGCCATTTATAGGAGACATTCTATCTCTACAGTCTTCCTCTCTCGTTAATTTCTCTTGTGTATTTTCTTGAAGGCTCCTGCTCAATTTTGACCTCAGCCTAGTGCATCTCTGTGCTGTTTACACTTGTATTTGTCTCCTTCTTGGGTAATGAGGGACTGACCCTGCTTTAACCTCTAGCAGTTGCTGAATCATACCAATGACTGATTTGTGTATTTTGCTCAAATAGGTGTGGACATTTAAGTATTGACTGTTTCTTGCTTAGATTTATGGTTTGTATATTTGTTACAACCCCCTGGTTCTTAATATATGTATACAGTTTTAAGGCTCAGGACAAGACTGATCTATTCTAATTTGTTTCTATTAATTATTTTGTAGTGGGGACAAAGAACTCCTACATGGTATGTTTCCATGGAGACTGATGTGATGGACAATGAAGAAAGCATTTTTCAATAAAAGCATATTCATTTTAAAACTCCAAAGCAATAGATACCATTATCTATGACACCAGGAATGTGCTGACAGTTGAACTGAGAAGTTCTGAGTGTAGGACTCAGACTGAAATTTTCCCTAGTAATATTTATTGTGAAGAAATTTCTTCAAATAAGTGACAGCTCTAAATATTTATATTCCCCAAAGTAGACTATTGTGAGTTACAAGAGGAAATTTAACTTTGGAATAGAAATTATGAGTACTTATTTATCACTAAGTAAACTGTTTTTCAGTTATTAAAACAGTAAGAAATTCAATGAAGAAACTGGCTTTGACAAATGGCTCAAGGATAATTGAACAGTCACAGGCATTAAAGTGAAACTTGCATATTCTAATTTATACAAAATAGAAGAAAATTAAATTAGGATCCAATTGTAAAAATGTAAAAATATGTAGGTATTGGGAGACATCTTTGTGACATTAGGGTTCTACATAAAACACCAAGGACAATGTAAAAAGAAAAAAGATTGATACAATCAACTTTATAAAAACTAAGCCACATTTCAGCTCCCTCATCATTCTATAACTACCTATTCTATTTCCCTTTTTTAAGGAGATATATATGCCCACCCATATAGATTTTATTTACTGTGTAAATAAATTTTGTGGCTTTATTGATTATAGTTTGGTTATCTCTCTGGAGAGGAGGATAGAAGAAGGGAACAAGGGAGGGACACAGGGAGAAAAAGTTAAAATTAAGGGCCATTTGAGGGATAGTATGGAAACCTAATACAGTATAAGTTTCCTAAAATATATACATATATGATGGTGGAAAACATGAATCTGCAAATAATAGGGGAGACAGATAGAGCCCAAGTGGCTGTCTCTTATCACTTAATGACATTTACAATACTAAGGTTAAGTAATTTAGTTGTTAGCCAAAGGGATCGCATAGGGATCCCAAATAATCCAACCTGTTACAAAAACTATTGGTTTCTCTCTACAAACTGATAACCCCTTTGCTGAAGTCAACACCTACAAACTCATTGAACATGGAAAAGTCAAGCCAATGCCCACATAGAGCCTTCACCCTTACATTCTAGGACTTTGGTATGGGAAGGTTACTCTATATGCTACCAAAGGAGAAACATAAGCCACAACCTAGCCACAAATCTTTGGTCTAAAATAGTGGCCTCCCTCCAAGATATTTTAGATCAAAGGTGCCATAAAATCTGTGAGAGTAAACAACCAATATTTGATTTGACTACTGTATGAGATGGAACCTATACTAGACAGTTCTTGGGTGACCAAGACCCTGAGACCAGATATCCCAGGAACCTAGGGTAAAACCAAACACTACTATTCTTCTAAAAAAAAGTAGCAATAAAATGATTCCTAATGACATTATGTTACACTCATAGAACAGCGTCCAATTCTGTCATCATTAAAAAAGCTTCATTCTGCAGCAGATGGGACCAAATATAGACACCCACAGCCAGAAATTATGCAGAGAATAAGAGACCTTGAAACACTCAACTCTAAATGGGATGTCTCCATCAAATTCCTCACTGAAGGCTTAGGGAACCCTGTGGGAGAGAAAGCAGAAAGAGTGAAAGAGCCAGAGGGAATAGAGGACATCAAGAAACAGGACCCTCTAGATCAATATGTGTAAAGCTGCTATGGACTCACAGACTGAAACAACATGCACAGGACCTACACGGGTCTGCATCAGGTTCTCTGTGTGTACATTACAGCTTCCAGTTTAGGAGTTCCATGGGATTCCTAAGTGTGTCAACAAGTGGGTCTTTGATTCTTTTGCCTTCTCTTGAGCCTTTTCCTTTGTTTTGTATTTCCAATTTTAATATGCTATTTTTATTTTGTTTTATTTCACTTTATTATCACTTAGAAGCCCGTGTTTTTCTTTTTTTATAACACTTTTTAATTTTTTTGGTTATGAGATCATATCCATTTATTTATTTATTTTACCCTTTTTAAATTTTATTGTTTTTATTGAACTACCTATTTTTCTCTGCTTCTTTCTTTTTCTCTCCCCTCCCCTTTTACCCTTTCCCATAGTCCCCATGCTCCCAATTTACTCAGTAGATCTTGTCCTTTTCTACTTCCCATATAGATTAGATCCATGTATGTCTCCCTTAGGGTTTTCATTGTTGTCTAGGTTCTCTGAGATTCTGAATTGTAGGCTGGTTTTCTTTGCTTTAGGTCTAAAAGCCACTTATAAGTGAGAACATATTACATTTGTCTTTCTGGGTCTGGGTTACCTCACCCAATATGTTTTCTAGATCCATTGATTTGCCTGCTAATTTCAAGACGTCATTATTTTTTGCACCGTGTAGTACTCCATTGTGTAAATGCACCACATTTTCCTTATCTATTCTCTGTTCAAGGGGCATTTAGGTTGTTTCCAGGTTCTGGCTATTACAAATAATGCTGCTGTAAACATAGTTGAGCACATGCCTTGTAGTACAATTGAGCACACTTTGGGTATATCCACAAAAGTTGTATTGCTGGGTCTTGATATAGGTTGATTTTAATTTTCTGAAAAATCACCATACTAATTTCCAAAGCAGTTTTACTGAGTCTAAATGCCTACATAAAGAACCTGGAAAAAAATCCCTCACTAGTGAATTAACAGAACAACTGGAAACTCTAGACAAAAAGAAGCAAACTCACCCAGGAGAACTAGATGGCAGGAAATAATCAAATTGAAAGCTGAAATCAACAAAAGAAAAATGAAGAAAACGATACAAAGAATCAATGAGACAAAGAGTTGATTCTTCAAGAAAAATCAACAAAATAGACAAACCTTCATCCAAACTAACCAAAAGGCAGAGAGAGAGAGATCTAAATTAACAAAATCAGAAATGGAAAAGGGGGACATAACAACAGACATGGAGGAAATTCAGAGAATCATCAGGTCACACTTTGAAAACCTGTACTCCACAAAATTGGAAAACTTAAAGGAACAGGACAATTTTCTAGATAAATATTACTGTTTTTTTTCTAATGAGAGACAGAAAGCAAATGAATCTCAATCATAATGAATCAGGATACATTATGTAAGAAAAAAATCTACTTTCCATAAAAGAAAAAGACCTAAAAACAGCAGATCTATGAATAACGCTACTAAGACAAATATGCAACATACTGAAGACTGAAATAAAATATTTTCAAATTGTATACACATAAAAGATATAGGCAGGTACTATAAAGTATATTTGAAACTCAGCATTAAAAATGAAAAAATTTCAGACCTGTGAACAACCAGAGTAAACACTGCGTCATATATCAAAATAATATACCAGCATATGGGTGTTTGTTGCTGGGCCCTAAAATCTTCCTCAGGGGAGGTGGTGAAAAGGTGCAATGTCAACGAAGATGGATACCGCGAGTCAGGTAGAAGGCTTACAGCAGGCTCGTTTATTTAACTATGGGGTAAAACTTACATACCCCCCAAAGACCCAGGCATTCTGATCTGTTGACAGTTGACACTTCATGTTAGTCTCTCATTAGCTAGGCATGACCAGAACCTTCCTGACCTCTGACAGCACCTGTTGCTAGGCATGCAGGAAACACTGCTTGGTTGCTCCTTATTGGCTAGGCATGGTAAAGACCTCTGACAGTGCCAGGTAGACTCCAGGTTGGCTCCTTTTGACCTGGTAAGCCTTATCTTCCTACAGGTGTTCATTTAGTTTCATTGGCTATTACAAGATGAAAACAAGCATCACATGAAATACCACTGTGTGTGTGTGTGTGTGTGTGTGTGTGTGTGTGTGTGTGTGTATGAATTGCTTTCAGAAAATAAAATCCAATAAAAAGTGATAGCAATACTGCAGGACACTGGGAGCTTAGTGTCTCATCTACCATTTTCCATTCCAGTCCCTGTTGGTGATGTGCAAAATAATAAGGCCACTTTCAGAAGCAATTTTGTGACCTATCAGTCCTTCATAAATTAATCTTAAATACACATTGCTTAGTGAAGGAAGGTAGGTCCAATAAGGTAGATAACAGAACAATTATATTGATTATAGCTAGTGAGAACCATATGTCACACTGTAGGAAAAAGCCGCTACCGAAAAAAGCAAAAGAAAAATGCCAGAATGAACACACTGGTGTGAAAAAGACTGTTATATTATATGCATACATATATATGCATGTATTTGTGTATGTATATATGCATGAGAAAATATATATGCACACAAGCACACACATGTATACATACCCAATATACATACACACATAAATGCACACACATATATGCATAAATTTATACACATATGTCTGCATATACGTATATACACATGAATACAGTGATAAATAATGACGCTACACATACATGTACACACACACACAGCCATTTATTTTTATCCTCGTAGGTTTTGAGTTAATGTGTCAAAGTATGTTTATGTTTTATTTCTTTTTATAGAAAATAGCTTTTTTCTCATATATTATATCGTGAATATAGTTTTCCCTCCCTTTACTCCTTCCAGCTGAGTTCCATCTCCTGCTCTACCCATAACACTTCTCTTTCTGTCTCTCCTTAAAAAACAACCATGTCATGGTGGATGATGGTTCTGATGTGTTCTTGGATTCTGTTTGCTAGTATTTCATTTAATATTTTTGCATCAATGTTCATGAGTGAGATTGGTCTGTAATTTTCTTTCTTAGTATTGTCTTTCTGTGGTTTGGGTATCAGGGTAATTGTAGACTCATAAAAAGAGTTTGGCAATGTTCCCTCTGTTTCTATTGTGTGAAATAATTTGAGGAGAATTGGTATTAGTTCCTCTTTGAAAGTCTTGTAGAATTCTGAGTTGAAACCATCTGGTCCTGGGCTTTTTTTTGGTTGGGAGACTTTTGATGACTGTTTCTATTTCTTCAGCAGTTATAGGCCTGTTTAGTTTGCTTATCTGGTCTTGATTTAATTTTGGTAATTGATATTTATCCAGAAAGTTGTTCATTTCCTTTAAGTTTTCCAATTTTGTGGAGTACAGGTTTTCAAAATATGAGCTGATGATCCTCTGTATTTCCTCTGTGTCTGTTGTTATGTCCCCCTTTTCATTTCTGATTTTGTTAATTTGGATATTCTCTCTCTGCCTTTTGGTTAGTTTGGATAAAGGTTTGTCTATTTTGTTGATTTTCTCAAAGAACCAGCTCTTTGTCTCATTGATTCTTTGTATTGTTTTCTTTGTTTCTATTTTGTTGATTT
>PVIU01018644.1:0-14297 GCA_004026605.1 Ondatra zibethicus
AGGCAACCTACTGAATGGGAGAAGATCTTCACTGACCCCACATCAGACAAAGGTCTGATCTCCAAAATATACAAAGAACTCAAGAAACTAGACATTAAAATTCTAAATACCCCACTTAAAAAATGGGGTAAGGATCTGAATAGAGAATTCTCAACAGAGGATGTTCGAATGGCCAAAAGATACTTAAGGTCATGTTCAATTATTTATTTTTTAGGTTCAACTTTGTTGTAATTTCCTTACTTATTAAAAAGTACATTGAGATTATTAATGCAGAAATGTCACAGTTCCTCCACTGAAATTTTTACCTGGCTATAGGAAGTGGCTTGTAAAACAAGCCACAGAGGATTTCATTTTAGTTCCATGCATCAAAAGTCCCTGTTGGACAATATTTTAAAAGCAGCAGTAATTAACAGTTGAAGGTTATATTGGTTAATGTATCCCTGATAACAGTGGATCAAAATACATCCTAAACTGTTCAGCACACTTCTCCCAAGAATACCAACAATTATGCCCTTTTGAAGGCATTTTAGCATTAGACACGTTTTATAATTTTGTAGTATGTACCAGAGAATACCCAGTGAATTCACAGGAGTAATCATGTGAATATAGACTCTAAAAATTGCAATAGTAAATGGGAAAGAGGTCACATATAAAATAATTAGCAAATTATCCCAATAAATAACAAAAATGCTTTTGAATATTATACCTTTATAGATAGCACATGACAGTGACAGAAGAGAAGGTTGCAGACAATATTCCTTAGGGCACTTTAGAGATAGTATAATCAAATGAGTCTAAAAATCAAGGGAAGTGTTGCCTAAAGTCCTCTATTTATCGCCTAAAGTCTAATAATACAAAATTAGTTTATATTATAAGAATACTCTTTTTACTTAGGTTTTTATTAATATATTCTCTCACACCAGAGTTTTTCTTCCTTATGCTACTCCCATTTCTTCCCCTCTACTCCATTCCTCTTCTTTTCTCCATTTCTCTTGAGTAAAGGACAGGTTTCCTATGGATATCAACCAAACACGGCATATCAAGTTGCAACAAACCAAGTACCTACCTTCATTGCTTCTATTGTGTTGATTTCATCCTTTAATTTGATTATGTTCTGCTCTATACCCCTCTTGGATGCCTTTCCTTTATTTTGTTCTAGAATTTTCATGTGTGAGGTTAAGCTGTCAGTATTAAATGTCTCTGCTTTCTTTATGAAGACACTTAATGCTATGAACTTTCCTCTCTGCATAGCTTTCATTGTGTCCCACAAGTTTAGTTATTTTGTGCCTTCAGTTTCTATGACATATAGGAAGTCTTTAATTTTTTTCTTATTTCCGTCTTAACCCAGTAGTCATGAAGTAGAATTTCTCACTTTCCATGAATTTTTATAGGCTTCTTGATGTTGTTGAAATTTCAATTTAGTACATGGTGTGAGAGGATGCAGGAGATTATTTTAATTTTCTTGTATCTGTTTAGACTTGATTTGTGCCTGACTATGAGGTTAATTTTATAATTAATTATAATTCTATCTATCGATTTTTATCTATCTGTCTGTCTATCTATCTATCTATCTATCTATCTATCTACATGCTGTAATATGTTACTTGTGAAATTCTAGTTGGCAACAGGAACTCCATTCTGTCCAGGTTTCACTATATTGAACTGTTACTCACAATTTCCTGAGGCTGAATTGCAAACCCTAATCCACTTGCATAGGTGGCTAGAATAGGGCCAAATTACAAATGTTCAATTTCTGTCTTACTGGTAAGCCTAAAACGATGTCTGAGCTACCAAGGCACACAAATCCCTAATAGGTTGGATATATACAACAATGGAATATCATTGTATTTGGGTGGGACTCAGAAACTGTCTTTTTGTGGTTATCCCATTTAAAACTGGCTTCTGTTGCCACCTTAGGGAACCAGTCTGAACCCCAAAACCTCCCATCTTCCTTACATATCAATTTTTCTAAATACAATTTTTTTGCCTTGCTCAAACTAAGTATTTTGTAATTGATCATCCCTGAATTCTTATATTTACATAAGTATATTATAAAACTGTAAAGATGTAATGAAGTTAATAAATCTTTCAAACACTGAAAAAATTTCAAAGTTGATAAAAACTAAGTCTGTGAGAATGATATAAAATAGTATCTATATCATTTTTGGATACATGAACTTCTATTATAAAGTTTGTTGTTATAATACTGTGTGCCACTCCATAGAGCTATAATGAGATATCTTCACTCCTATAGCATAAAAAACACAATCATCTGGTGACATATTTTTTATGCCCAAGTGACATGTTGCATGCATTGTTTTCCTTTGTCTGGTATGTCATTTTTATCAGGCAAGAACATTTTTCTGTCCACAAGACAAAAAAGACTTGACTCTTTGATTGGATCAACTCTTGCCTTTTAATTTAGAGAGGTGATTATTTATGGAGATTAGGAATCATCTACAGTAGGCAGGGGAAATATTAATTGATTTGTATTTGTACTGTCAGTTGAATCAGACCAGATCATCCATTTAAATTGGTAATCATCACCCTTGTCTCCTTTCTTTTTTCTATTTTTTGTTAATTAAACTTATTCATTGACTTTACATCCCGACCACAGTTTCCTCTTCCTTCTCTCCTTCCACTCCTTCCCTTACTTTCCCACTGTCACCTCAATCCACTCCTCTTCTGTTTCTGTTCAGAAGAGGGCAGGCCTCCCATGGATGTCACCAAAGCTTGACATAGCAAGCTGAGATAAGACTAAGCTCCTCCACTCGTATTAAGGCTTGGTAAAGCAAGCCAGTTTGAGGAACATGTTCCCAAAAGCCTGGAAAAGCATGAGGAACAGACCCTGATTCCAGTGCTAGGAGTCCCAAAAATAGAACATGATAGCTCTACAACATTTGTACAGGTTCTAGGTCAATCCCATGTGGGTTCCTTAGTTGTCAGACCAATGTCTTTGAACTCCAATGAGCCCATGTTAGTTGTCTCTGTGGGTTACCTTTGATAACCTTGAACCCCACGACTTGTACAGTCGTACCTCCCGCACTTCAACAGGATTCGTGAAGCTCTGCTCAGTGCTTGGGTGTGGATCTCTACATCAGGTTCCATCAGTTACTGGGCAAGGATTTCTGATAACAATTAGGTTAGCCTCCAATCTGATTACAGGTGGCCAATTCAGGCTACCTATCCACTATAGATAAAAAGTCTTTAACTGGGGTCATTCTCATAGATTTGTAGGAGTTTCTGTTTTACTGGGTTTCTACCTGACCTGGAAAGGTTGCCCACATCAAGACATCTTTCATTACTCTTCCCCTATGATAGTATCATTCTTCTTTCTGTATCATGATTTTGAAACATGAATGTATTTATATTAAATAATTTTAACAAATCTCAATAACAAATCTCAATAAAATTAAAGATGCTAGGTTAATATAATTTGCATTACCTTTTGATGTGTGAATTTTGGTATGTTAATTTATTTTTTAAAGTAATCATATAACTATATAAAATCCTAAAGTACACACTGTTTGATATGAATGTCTATGATATGTTAAATATATGATTTTGAGTTGGAATATTCAGATAAATGGGCTGTGTCAATGATATTATGCAGAGACTTCAGGAACTAGTAACAGAAAAAAAGACAAGACAAAGCAGAAAGACACTGATATTTGACTCCAGAGTAGTTAAGATAAATTTCCAGAGGAAGCCCTCTGAACTTTCACAGCTTCTACATTCCTCTTCTGGAATGAATACAAAGATGCTCATCTCAGCTATGCTACAGACTTGAATGTAGTAATTTATGAGGACTGGGTTTGTCAACTAAACATTCCTCTGTACCATTGTTATTTCTTAATATTATTAACAAAAATGTATGTTTAATACCAGTAAAAAAAATCTTATTTTATTTTGTCTTACAAATTTCATATTCAAAACATTACTTGATTTACAAAGTCTAGGTGGTAATTCTTTGTATCTCTCCTGCCACATCTGTTTACATAATGAATAAAAACTGACAGTGTTTTTGTTTCCCATGTTACATGGGAAACAGCTATACTTGGCACTCTGTTTACTTCACTATTGTATCCCGGTGACTTGCAAAGAAAAATGCAAATCAATATTTACTAACTGAATCAAATATAACTCTATGGTGTATAAGCAAGATTTAATGGGAAAGATAAACATGTCATATTGCATTTAAGAGATCCATAATATATATGAATTTATATAGTTATTAAATATACCTGGCTTTTGGAATGAAGTTTGTTTTGAAAATGCAGAAAAAACATTGTTCCAAAATATTATGTGACAAGATTGTTTTAGGACATAGAGATAATACTGCAACTACTTTATCACTTGGTGTATGATTAGGTAATATAAATTTATAAAACCTACAAACTAAGGTGTTATGATTAAATATAATGTTGGTTTACTTTAAAGCTTATAGATGTTATTTTCACATAATGCATATTATTGTTTAATGTGTTTATTAGCCACCTTTATTATATCCTTCATGACAATAGAGACAATTTTTGTTTGTTAAGGGGATTTTTATGTAACTTTCTAAGCCTAACCAATTTTTTGCTCTTTGAAGTCATGAAATCAAATGACCTGCTCATATACACAATAAATTCTTATTGAAATTCCTTTTATCAACCAAACAGCATCTTTTGTCATGCTCATTTGAATACCAGATTTCTGTGATAAGTTTACTCTTCCCAGGCAAGGTAACTAGAATTTTATATATAGCAAAATGCAGTATTTTTTAAAATAAAAACATCTTTTTGAAAAAGGACTTACTTGGAATTTTTGTGTGTTTTGTATAAGAGTGTGTGAGGGAATACCATTTGTATGTGGGTACAAGAGAGGACAAAAGAAGTCATTCATTCCATTGGTTGTGAGACACCCAACATGGGAGCTGTGAACCCAGCCTGAATCCATTTTTTTGGAACAGCCAGTTCTCCTAACCACTATGATATCTCTCTAGCCCTGAAATTATAGCCTTTAATTGTACAACTAAAAAACTAACATAATGCAAAAATGTAATTTTTATGTAAATGTTCCAATGATAAAGTTAGTTTTATTTAATCAGTTTATTTTAGGTTTGTCATGTTGCTGAAAATCACACAAATACATAATTTCGGACATTCCATGATTTCTATGTACAGTGTTTTTGCTACATGTATGATTGTGCACCATGTGTGTGCCTGGTACCTACTGAGACCACAGCAGAGTGTCAGATCCTCTGAAACTCTTATTACTCATGTCTCCCAGTCACCATGTGGGTATCAGAAATTGCTTGGTGGTCTTTTGGAATAGCACCCACTGTTCTTAACTACTTGTCCATCTCTTCAGTCCCAATTTTTTTGTACAAAACACACACACACGTATGTTGTGTGTGTTAAAATATATATTGCATGTTAATATATATTAAATATATAAATATAAATATATAAAATATATATTAAATTTTGCAGTTATAATATCATGGGACTTTTTACTCAATTTTCCCAGCTATTTAACAATTTATGCCATTTAAACTTATTGTATTTGCCTTGTTTTGGTGAATTCTGTCTCTCTTTTTTGCATAGACCTCTAATGACTACAAATTTAATGTAATTAACATTCCAATCACATTCAATCTAATGTAAGCTTCAAATACATATAATGATTTTACCTTTCTCTTTGAGTCGTAATGTATACTACCACAACAGTTATATAATTTTGAGATCATTCACCAAACCTCTTGTTTCACCAGATTTGCCCTTGAAGAAAATGAATCAGATTCTAAGAAAGTAACTTGGAAAGATATACACATATTTAGCAAACCACTGGGAAAAGCTGTATTTGAACGCACAGTGAGAAGCTTCATTAAAGTGTCATAGTATGGTGACTTTGTGAGGAATTGGGTTTCTGCAAGTGCCTGTGAAGGAGAGAATTCATCAAATGTTTAGTAAGCATTACAGAGAACAGTCTTCTGTCACTATATGCAGAAAAACACTCATGTGGAAAGAGAAGAGTCCAAAGTTCCTACTGAGTTGATGAATAGGAAGTTAGAAGGTAGATAGCATAGTGGAAATGAGGTGTGAACCAGTCATTGCCATCCCCAAGGTTCTCCAGTACAACCCCTTACTGTCAGCTCACTTTGCAAACCCAACAATTTTGTTATTTTCTCTTATAGGAGGTCAGGAAAAATGCAGTACTACAAAACTACAGCCATTCTTGAAATCAATGACAGATTTCTTAAAAGGAAAATTAATTATTTGAAAAGGAAATAGTTTATTTTTAAACACAATTTTAGCATAATTTTGTTTCTATTGATAATAGAAGTTAAAATATAATAATGTTTAAAAAAATAGCACAGCCCTACAAGTTTGTGAGACATTATATGAAGTTGCATTATGCATAACTTATATATTACAAATCCAGAATATAAAAATCTTTATTATATTAACCATTTTTTTATTTTTTGTGGTAGTTCTTTAAAATCTTCTCATATTTTGATGAACTGATGACATTGTTGCCATTCCATGTGTAGTAGAGTCACGTAACTTCTGTCCTCTATCTTATTTTAATTTTATATTTATTTGCAAATTTTCACTACCACTTTTACCCCTTCACATCTCTATCCTCTAATCATTATCATTTTATTTTCACATTGTATGAAATTTCCTTTCTATTTTTTAATACATTTTTTTATTATTATCTCATAAACTGCTTCCATACCACAGTTTTCCTGTTCTTTATCCTGTCTTGGTTACTCCTCTTTTCCCTTCAGAAATGATCAGGCCTCCCCAAAATATCAAGCAAACATGGTATATCAAGTTGCACGAAAACTAGGTACCTCCACTCATATTAAGGCTGAGCAAGGTAATCCAATAGAAGGCAAAAAAATCCAAAGAGCACACAAAAGGTTCATAGGCAATCTCCACTCCTACTGTTAGGAGTCCCACAAGAAGAACAAGCTACATACATAATCGTATCAGAGGGCCTATGTCAGCACCATGCAGATTCCATGATTGTTGGTTAAGTCTCTATGAGTGCCCATGAGTCCAGGTTTGTAAATTCTGCAGTTTTTCTTGTGGTGTCCTTGATCCATTTGTCTCCTTCCTCCTCCTCTTCTGCAGGATTTCCCTATCTCTACTCAATGCTTTACTGTGTGTCTCTGCATATGTTTCTATCAGTTGCTGGATGAAGCCTCTGATGACAATTATGGAAGGTGCATGTCTATGAATATAGCAGATTACCATTAAGAATCATTTCATTGACTGCTTTTGCTGGTCATGTTATTTTTTTATAGGTATCTGGCCTATCTCCTTTATTGTAGCTGGCCCTTCAGGCAGTAACAGGGTGGGCACCCCTGTGGAATGTTCTTAAACTGGACCATTCATTGGTTGGCTATTCCCACAATTTCTGTGCCAACTTTAACCCAACACATCTTGCAGGGAAGACAAATTGTAGGTCAAAGGTTTGGTGGCTTGGTTGGTGTTCTAATTCCTCCACTGGAAGTCTTGCCTGGTTACAGAAAATGGAGTCATTTTACCCTATTGGTAAAAAGTTTAGCGACAGTAAGCCTAATAAATTCTGGGTAGATTGCATTGCAACTTTTTAGTTCATCCTTAAATGCCCCCCAATTACAGTTGTCTTTCAAAATACTCTCCCCACTGTACCACCACCTGATCCCTTCTGTTCCCATACCACCTGCCCCCATTCTACCCACAACATACTGTTCTATTTCCTCTCCAGGAAGGTCCA
The DNA here is from genome assembly GCA_004026605.1 of Ondatra zibethicus. Taxonomy (NCBI): domain Eukaryota; kingdom Metazoa; phylum Chordata; class Mammalia; order Rodentia; family Cricetidae; genus Ondatra; species Ondatra zibethicus. Next base: position 7,756 of record PVIU01018644.1, read on the forward strand.
CGCTTCCCCCTTGAGTCCATCTTGTTACTTAGCTTTATGTGGTCTGTGGCTTGCACCATGATTATCCTTTACTGTACAGCTTATGTCCACTTATAAGCGATTACATACCATGTTTGCTTCTCTGAATCTGGGTTACCTCATTCAGGAGTTCCATCCATTTCCTGCAAATTTCATGATGCTGGTCGTAGTTTAATTAACAGAGGTCCTGGAGAGTCTGTAAGAAAGGATAACAAATATTTATTGGGGCACACTCACAATAAATAAGCCACTGCATTCCTCTGCTCTGTAAGCACTGGGAGCTGGGAATGAACTCTGATCACCAGCCAAGCAAAAAGGAAAAAGGGCGGCGCATGCTTCCAGTCTGTGCTTATTGTACTTCAGACCACGTCCTAATATGCTGGTATCCAAAAGATTTCCCACAATACCTGTTGTTTCTAACAACTGAGTAATACTTTATTGTGTAAACGTATCACATTTTCTTTACCCATTGCTTGATGGACATCTACATTGTTTCCAGTTTCTGTCTACTACAATAGCTGCCATGAACAAAGCTGAGCAAGTTGAACCTCTTTGTGTATGGCCAGGAGTAGTAAAGCTGTGTCTTGAGGTAGAGTGAGTCCTAATTTTTTAAGAAATTGCCGTATTGCTTCCCAGTGTGGCTGTACAAGATTGAATTCTCACCAAAAATGAAGGAATGTTTCCCTTGATCCACATTCTTTCCAGTATGCGCTGTCACTTGTTTTTTTTTGTTTTTTGTATCTTAGCCATACTGACAGGTATAGAGAGACTGCTGGAATTGTTTTGATTTGCATTTTCTTGATGCTAAGTATGTTGAACATTTCTTAAATTGTTTCTCAATAATAGAACCAACACAAAACTATCAATAATTTACATTTTAGAAGTTTCTAAAATTAAACAAATAGCAACAACAACAGCAGCAGCAGCAGAGATTATGATGGCCAAGTTTTTTTATATGACCCAAATTCATAAGCACTTGTGAAGGGAATAATTGTACATCATCTGCTTAACACATTAGCAAAACTTTAGACCAAAATATAAGTAATTTAAATGAAAAGTATTGATCAAAAAGCTAAGGAAACACAACTAATATTGAGTTAAATAATGAGCATATTTTACTTACAGAGAGAAAGCTAGTACTTCATGAGCAAATATCACATCAATTTAAACTTCTTTAGCATTGAGTTTGAGAAGGAGATTCAAAGGTTCCTTGACCATACAACTTAATAGGATGTCCTTTAGAGTTCAACATGGAGCCAAGTGAAGCTATTATTTCCAGATAAAGAGAATAACCAGTATCAACTAAAGATGTTTATGTGTACCTAGAAAATCCTATAGGATTTTCTGAATATCTAAAGTATATGAAATCATTAAACTTGTAAGTGTTTTATTATCGAAATTATTCATCTATACGTTATTGAAGCCTCCCTTTAAGTATTAGAAACTAGAACAAGTTTTGCTAGGCCATATGTCTTTCTTTCAAAAATTTGCAAATCCTAAGCCCCAGCACAGCAGCATCATGATTCACGATATTTTTAAAAATCAGGTATATATAGGCAGCATCACATCACACTTCCACACATAAGAACATTGTGGAGAGGCCCAGAAAATTCACTGGAAGGAGTACTTTTAAATCTTGCAGGATCACAGTATAAGATCACAGAAAACAAATGCAGGAGTAAAAGTTGTCAAATACATGACAAATTACTCCACAGAAATCTTGATATTTCCAGTATTGTGTTTAGAATTCATCACTCATGTCTAAAATTGAAAACATTAAAGATAATCCTGCAGAATGGCTTATCTTTATCAATTCTGTATGGAGCAGAATTGACAAAATGATTTACAAGTTTAACATTACTGATTTACAAGTTTAGTAAAATGCTTTTTGTGTGAAAGTTTTATGCTTAAAAAGGATAAAGAAGAAAGAAAAGAATGGCTTCAAAGAAACATCATAGCATCAGTGCATCAGTATGCAGATGATTACCTATCATCATGGCAGGGTGTAGGTATTGGACTTGGCTTATACGTCAGAATTACCACACACAGATATTCATGGAAAGTTGCTTCTTTGAAAAACTGCTGGGAAATAGACACATTACTTCTTGTTTCCAATTATTTGGTAACTTGATAAAATGGAGCTTAGAAATTTATTAACAATTTTTTCCCAGTGGTTTTTACTATTGGAGGAGATTTAATCCTGGTTTATTTATCAAAAAAATGAGATCAATATTTTTAACTTAAATTATACACTGTAGTACTGAACAATGGCATTTTACAGGTACATAGATATTACCAATTTTCAGAGGTTGAAATTGAATCTATTCATTACCAAGGCTAATGTAAAATTATCTACAATGGAGTATTGCTGATAATAAATATATAGAGATTATTAAAATGCTATTACAACTATTTTAGATAATTATAGATACTATTTCAAAAATAATTTTTATTCATGCATGTATACTAAGTATGTAAGAATCTTCAATTTTCTAAATAAGTTGATCGAATTATAAATTAATAAAAATAGAAGGTGTCAAGAAATTTGTATAAAGTAATGCACAACTAAATTCTACTTAGAAAGATAAATTTGTAGGTAGCAATTCTCTACCTACAAATTAGGAGCATACTGAAAATTTAAAGAACTGGATTTTTTTCTCCTGAGATCTTGAGATTCACATCTAAATGTTGAATATCAAAAAATGTAGATATAATAAGTGGAATAGTTCAAGAACGTGCATTTTAGTTTCCTTTTAGAGACAAACTGTTCTTTATCATTTAGTCATGTAATAAATATTTAGCCTAAAGTTCAGCATATAATGAGCATAGGTTCACAATGAGTTAATAATCTAATAAGGTATACCTAATATTTATGATATTGTATAAGGCAAAAGAATATTAAGAAAATTAATCAAAGATTTCATTTGGAACAATCATGATTTCTGTTGCAGATAATTGGCCATTGATTTAATTTGTGGAAAGAGAGACTAGTAAAACATATCTGTGTCTGAACACTTGTTTATGTGTATTTGTGTGAATATGTTACTTTATATTTTATGTTTTGGGTTAACAATTATTTGAGGTTCTCTGAAAGACTTACTGATTATGAAAGGATAATAGAATGTAATTAGACTTGATGGTCAAAAAATTGTTGTTAGCTCTCTATCTCAGTCTTTCTCTTTCTCTCACTGTGTGTATGTGTGCATGTGTGTTTGTGCGTGTTTGTGTGTGTGGTGTTTGCTGAACCAAAATGATTCATAAATAGTTGCCTGTTCTTTACATGTAAGAAAAACAGACCAAAGATAACCTTTTGTTTAAGTAATCCATACTGAATTAAAATTATTATTAAGCCATTGCACAGAATTTATAATTAAGTAATTATCCAATTATTTTGGAATTTTTCACATGAAAAATGTTGATGATATAGGACTGAAAGTTTCAGTGTATGGCCAAGGAAGTCATCATTATAAATAGTACAGGTTATTTTAAACTTTCAGAAACACACCATCTGGGACAAAAGCCAACATGCTTGCTGATTATTTTCAATGTGGAGCCTTGGGTAGGTGATCAGAGATCTGGTAATCAATTGTCTCTGCTCTTTCAACCTTGCACACCTCACATTTGTTCTAGATAGTAGATTTTATATGGAGAAATCAGGCTCATTAAATGCTAAATGCTTCAAGATGTAAAATTGCAGTGTTCATTTCTTATGATAAAAGTTAATAAAGGAGAGAAATTAACACACCATTAATCAGTTCTATCCACAATTTCTGAAGTACAAATAGGAACTGGAGAATTTCTCACATATCAGACAGAGATTATGGAGTTTAACTCAATATTATTTTCTTTAAAATTATAATGATAAATTTATATAAAATATACTAAAAAGCAAATTATTATATTTTGTGAAATGCTATATATACTTATCTTAGATTTATTATTCATTTTCTTGTTTTGAATTAACTAATAATAATTACTGGAAACATAAGAAATATTGTATACAAACATCATTAATAGAGTTAAAATGAAGGAAGAATGAAGAAGCAGGTATTTAAATATGGTAAATTTTAAGATTACTAAAGATAAATTATAAACAAAAATGAACTGAAGGTTATGTATAAAAGAACTGATGTACCCTGGTGTTCTCATAATATAACTTTTGCTTTTAAAGTTTCCAATTAATTATTTTAGGATACCTAAAATTCTAGTTAAACAGATTTATAGGATTTCTTTAACTTTCTCTTATTAATACAGGTCACACCTGAAGTATTAAAGCAGTTCTGTACCCAGAGCATGGATAGAAATGAGGTTAGTTGTGTTTTAACAATAAACAGATATCCATGGAAAACTATTCTTCAGAATTTAAATACTGTTAATTTATACAGTATTATGTTCAACTAATGCAAACAGAATCTAAGTAAGCATTACTGGCTGTTACCAATGATTATGCTAAATAATTGATTAGAAAATAAACTTATTTCCTAAACTTCCATATTGTAACTATACATTTAAATGATAAATTATGTACTCTTTATATTATTAGAAGCAAACTGATGAGATCGGGCGCGTTCAGGGTGGTATGGTGCCTGATCTAGCCTTGTCCCATAGTCACATTGATGAATATCTTGATCATCACCATAGAAATTTTGTCTAACGGATGGAGATAGAGACAGAGACCCCCATTACCATCAGAGCAATGGACTGAGCTCCCAATGTCGAGTCGAAGAGCTGGTCCACCAACCAAGACTGTGTGCCTGATCTAATGGGAGCTCACCAAATCCAGCTGGACCAGGACTGAATGAGCATATGATCAAATCAGAATCTTTGAATGTGGCTGTCAATGGGGGCTGACTGAGAAGCCAATGATAATGGCACTGGGACCTATCTCTTCTGCATGTATTAGCTTTTTGGGATTCTAGTCTATATGGATGCACACCTTCCTAGGCCGGGATGGGGGGGGGGCTTGGGATTCCCACAGGGCAGGGTACCCTGTCCCCTCTTAAGGAAGCAGGGGGAGGGAGGAGGGTTAATGGGGGAGCAGGAGGGGATTGGGAGAAAGGGAGGAAGTGGAAATTTTTTGAATGAAAAATAAAAGAATATTTAAAAAAAGAAAACTGTTTTTTCTATAATATAATTTATAGGAAAATAATAATGTGAAGGTTCTTAAATAATTAACTTTACTCATACACCAAAAAATGAAAACTTTCATGTTTACTCTCCATGTAACTGGTGGGTTGTTATTGCAATATCTGGCCTGTTTTGTTTACTAAGTAAAATTGGAATGCTTCCTCTCAAAGTAGTTTCTAGCAACTTTAAGACTGCCACATGACAGTAAATATGCACATTTGAAGGCAGTTCTTGGATTTGCAGGTAAAGAAAGATTCATTTAATCTATTTCTATCATTTCAAAAATAGTTTATGTGAATAAGTGCCCTATATGAATGTATTGTTTATGTTCATATTGTAAGCCTGGTGCCTGAAGAGCTCAGAAGAAAGCAACAGATCCCATGGAACTGGAGTTACAAACAGCTGTGAGCTGCCATGTGGATTCTGGGATCTTACACCTGGTTGCTCTGAAGAGCAGCAAATGATGTTCACAAGTAATTGATCTCTCAGGTTCCTAATCTTATAATTATAGGTTAAAAAAATGTTATGGTCATGAAGCACATATATCATTCTCTCATGGATAATAACCAGAAATGACTTTATAGATGTAGCAAAAAGTTTTAAAAACTTAATGAAATATTGGCATGGTTTATTATAGAAAACAAGTAGATTAGGAAACCTTATTTGTATGAGAGCAAACAAACATCTTAGTAACAGAACTCTCAACCTTCTTGCATTTGTGACACATTTAATGGGACTTCAAAACTGATATCTATAAGGTAGGAAGGAAGCTAACAATCTGAGTTTGGGAAAAGCAATTTTTATTAAATATCATCTCATATGAACACATTTAAAATCACTTGATTAAATAAAAAATTGAGAAGGAAGTACTGTTAAACATCTTTGTTTTCATTCTTGTAGAGTGAATATTAGATGACATTTTTAGTTTGCTTGCACATCTCTATGTCATCTATTTTTATATCACACTCTGTCCTTTGTGCATTATTCACCACATTCAAGCAAACACTTTGCTATCTTGCCATTGCTCCATTCACATTATATCCTTACTCTTTTTTCTCCTCTTGACTGTATTCATGAATCTTCTCCTCTTCTTTCACAAAAATTTCCAAAATGTTATCTAATAATACATAATTAGCAAATATTTTTCTCCTAAGTATAAAAACATAATATATCATCTATGACATACTAATATACCCATATTCTGTTAGTCATTTAATTTTATGTTGTTTTATTACCTATTATATCAATTATATGTCAACAGTCTTTAACTTTTTTTTCCATACATTGTTTTGTTTTATTTTTTCCATTCAAAAACATAATTAAAGAAATAAAATTTTTACCTTTCTTCCCCTTCTCCTGGTCCCCTCCCACTACCTCCCCACCCCTCCTCAGTCCTG
>PVIU01018644.1:14397-38654 GCA_004026605.1 Ondatra zibethicus
TCCAAGGCCCACCCCCATCCCTCCCAGCCTAGGAAGGAGTGCATTCAAAAAGACTCGGTTCTCAAAAAGATAATACATGCAGAAGAGATAGGTCCTGGTGTCATTGTTGATGGGTTCTCCATCTGCCAACTTTCGCCGCCACATTCAGAGAGTCTGGTTTGATCATATGCTCATTCAGTCCCAGTCCAGCTGGATTGGTCTGCTCCCATTAGTTCAGGCACACTGTCTCAGTAGGTGGACCAGCCCCTCACGATCCTAACTTCCTTACTCATCTTCTCCCACCTTCTGCTCTTCAACTGCACCTTGGGGGCTCAATCCACTGCTCTGATGTGAATGTGGGTCTCTGTCTCTATCTCCATCCATCGGATGAAATTTCTATAATGGTAATCAAGATAATCATCAATGTGACTATGGTACAAGGCTAGTTCTGGCACCCTCTCCTCTGCTGCCTGAATACCAAACCCAGAAAGATGATTATGGTATGTACTCACTCATTAGTGGACCCTAGCTATAAAATAAAGGACACTAAGCACTTAGCTCACAAGCCCAGAGAAGCCGAATAACTAGGTGAACCCAAAGAAAGCATACACAGAACCTCCTGGAAGTTGGAAGCAATCAAGATCATCAAGCAAAAGTTGGAAGACAGGGGGCGGGGATAGAGGTGGGAGGTAGGGGAGCAGGGGAAGGGGAGAGGGGGAAGGAGAAGGGAGAAGGACTGGGGAGAGCTTGGGGGAGTGAGAGGGTGAAGATGGAAGAAAGGTGGACATTGGAGAAGGGAATAAGATATCTACATTAAGAGAATCATTTTAGGGTTGGCAAGAAACTTGGCCCTGGGGATCCCAGGTGTCCATGGGCATGTCCCCAGTCTTTAACTTTTAACTGATAAACTTGGCTTTATCTCATTAACACTCATAAATACAGAACTGGTTTATCATAACTAGTCAAAAGTAACTCATATAAAGACAAAAATTACATGATCCATTGAATGGATGCAAAAAGAACTTTGACAAAATCCAACATGATTTCATGATAAAAATCCTAGAGAGACTAGGAATAAAGAGAATATATGCCATCATAATAAATATATAACATATAAAATATATTTTATAAACAGCTAACATCTTAAATGTAAAGAAACTCTGTGCAATCCCATTATACTCAGGAATGAGAAAGTCCCACAATCAGTAGCCCGAACTATTGGCAGAGGCTGCTCATTTGTTTCCAACTGCTCAGACCCAAAATAATCACACAGAAACTATATTAATTGCAGTATTGTTTGGCCATATATAGCTGAGGTATATTTCCAGCTAGCTCTTACATCTTAAATTAATCCATTTCTATTGTTTTATATTTTATCACAAGGCTCATGGCTTACAGTAAAGGTTCTAGCATGTCAGTGTCCTGCAGTGGCTACATAGCTCCTTTTTGACTATGCCTACTCCCTCCTCCTCTATCTGCTTGGGATTGAAAAAGACCATGGGTGTGCTCACATTGACTATATTAAAGCATTAAAGACAATAAAATATCTTGTAATACACTTAATCTTTGAAGTGAAACACCTCTATAATAAAAGCTTCAAATGGTGACAAAAGATTGAGAAACACTATGGAAAGATATCTCGTGCTCATGGATGCATAGGTCTAGTATGAAAATGATCTTTATACCATAGGTAATTTACAGAATAATTGAAATCACAATGACTATATCAACATTCGTCACAGAAATAGAAAAAAAATCTTAATACTTATACAGATTCAAAAAAACACAGAATATTGAAAGCCATTTTGACCAAAAACAAACTTAATCATACTGGAAGATTTGTTATTATATACTTCAAAATATAGAAGTATAGTAATAAAACCAAAGATTTATATTTTACAATAAATGTTCTAACAATTAAAATCATTTAAACAAAATCTTAAAATCTTGTGTTCAGAAAAATATGCATGTAAGTGTCTAATCATACAAGAACTACTAAGGTACTCTACTTATCATAAAATGGGTGCTAAATGGTCATAGAAAATATATTGGTACAGAAAACTTCATTACAAAAGTGATAGGCTGTATGATAAACTTTAAGTTAAGATACTTGCATTTATGACTTTATGCTAATCCACACTTAATTTTTAAGTGCTAAAACACCTACTAGGCATTGGTGACGTCCTTATTGCCAAGAGATATTCTATCCAGTAAGGGACAGTAGCAGAAGCAGAGATCCTGAGCTAAGTCTTGGGAAAGGAAGGGAGGTAGAATTATACAAGCCAGGGGTGTCATGATGGGGAAGCCCACAGAAACAGCTGACTTGATCTTGCAGGAGCTCATGGACATTTGATAAACAGTTGGGGAACCTGAATAGTACCAACCTAGGCCCTCTTCATGTGTGTGACAATCATTTGGGATGATCTCTTAGTAAGGCTTCTAACAGGGAAAGTAGGGCCTCAATCTGGTGCTTAGCTGGCTTATAGTAACCTGTTCTTCATACTAGATTATCTGGCCTCTACCCGGCATAAGGGGTGAAGCTCATTCCTGCCTGAGCTTTTTGTGCCATGCTTTGTGCAAGCCCATTGGAGGCCTGTCCCTTTCTGAATGGAGATGAGTTGTAGGAGTGGGTGGGGAGGAGGATAGGTGGGACAGGGGAGGGGATAAAAGGAGCAGAGGGAAGGTAAAATGGTTGGTATGTAAAATAAATGAAAAAAATTATTAAAAAAAATGAAAATACTGGCTGGTAAGTTTGTGGCAAACCTCCAACCATTTTTCGATTTGTAAGTTCAACAGTCTTGAAAACAATAATCATTTTTCATCTAAAGCTACAGTCTCCTCCAGAGTAGAAGGCATTGAAGGTTCATAGAAGTTAACTGGTATTATTCCCACTAAACAAATTAGCAGTCACAAACATATTTATATAGAAAAACAATTCTGAGACATGAGTACTAATGCTTACAAATTTTAATGATAAATATATCATGTATTTATGAAATGAAAATTCAGATACTACATACCTTGAAGGAAAAAGGAAGTGATTTTCAACTATCAGTATGTGGCTTAGAGTAAGATGCATCCAGGTTTGGCTCTACAATGCAGGGGAAGGGAGGCTTAGAGATCCTTATTACTCCTGTTGTCTGCTATCTTAATTCTGCATGATTAAGAACAATTTATATTCATATTATATATCAAATAGTTGTATAGCTGCTGAAGAAATAGAAACAGTCATCAAAAGTCTCCCAACCAAAAAAAAGCCCAGACACAGATGGTTTCAGCTCAGAATTCTACAAACTTTCAAAGAAGAATTAAGACCAATGCTCCTCAAATTATTCCACACAATAGAAACAGAAAGAACATTGCCAAACTCTTTTTATGAGGCTACAATTACACCATATAAAGACATTACTAAGAAAGAGAATTACAGACCAATCTCACTCATGAACATTGATGCAAAAATACTAAATAAAATACTGGCAAATCGAATCCAAGAAGACATCAGAACCATCATCCACCATAATCAAGTTGGCTTCATCCCAGAGATGCAGGGATGGTAGAACATATGAAAATCTGTCAACGTAATCCACCATATACACAAACTGAAAAATAAAAACCATATGATCATCTCCTTAGATGCCGAAAAAGCTTTCGAAGAAATATAACATCCTTTCATGATGAAGGTCTTGGAGAGAGCAGGGATAGAAGGAACATACCTAAACATAATAAAGACAATATATAGCAAGACAACAGCCAACGTTAAACTAAATGGAGAGAAACTCCCAGCAATTCCACTGAAATCAGGAACAAGACAAGGTTGTTCACTCTCTCCATATCTATTCCTTTGTGTTTTTTCTTAAATCTCTGCTCTCTGTCTATGGATGAAGTAGGAGCAGCTGGCTATATTAATTTCCTCATGATTTTCCTGACTACATCTGCCATGATTTCTCTGACATGGTGGACTTTATCTTGTGAAAACATAAGTCAAAATGAAATTTTTCTCACAACAAGAGAAAAGAAATCCATATGCCTTATAATAGTATTATTGGCCAGTAGATGAAGTTCTATTTATTAGGGTAAAATCAGGGAATATTTTATAGAGTTTCAAAAAGTTCTCTATAGTATGTGCAAAATATGTGCATAGACTTCTACTGCTCATGCATTTTCCTTAAATTTAATAAGTACAAATGTAAAATATTTGATTTTGAAAGTTCAGAAAATTTTACATTTATTGTTTGTATTTTTGAGTTTTTAATTACAATGTTTCTCTATTTCCCTTTTTGCTTCCAAACTTGTCATTCAATATGCCCCTCCTTGCTCTCATGATCTCTTTTCTTATTAATGGTTAACAAACAAATACATATATCACTCTGATACGTTTTCTGGTTACTAAGTTAAGCTTCATTTCATAAGCACTCATTTCAAAATCTAAGATAATATTTGCAATATCCACAAGTTACTCAAGTCTATATTTTCATTCGCTCAATTTAGACCAGAGCATTAATATTTCTTTCGACTCACATTGAGCCCTCCAGTACTTTTATCCTCTAGAAATATCCACCCTTCTTACTTCCTCAATCTTGTCATTTTAAATTATCATTAAGAATAAGAACATGTAAGCAATATATTCTAATTGCAAGAAAATCTAATTATAAAAATTTTAAAAAGAAATTAACATGTCAGTAGAATTAACAGCATATATATTATAGTAGTACCTAATACCAGCCTCAAAATCAAATTCCACGTATTTTTTTCTGAAAAAAACTGACGATTATGAAATTTCATAAGATATCCAGACTAAAACATCTTTATTATGACTAGAATTGCATTAGGTCCACAGACAAAAATAACTCTCAATTAATCTGATTAACATATCATACTATTGAGTTAATGAAGCTTTGATATATTTTAATAAGGGGATTTCTAATTTAATCAATTCTTTTCTGAAAACATTATGCCTCATAAGTTCTTCACAGAAAGGCTTTCATCATGAAAGATCTCTTCCTGGACAACTCATAGAATATAAAGTCATGTAAGAATCACTCTCAATGTCTTTTTAATAAAAGTGTCCTTGAAGAATGTATGAGACTGAGAAGAGAATCATGAAGTGCTTTGATTTTATGATGATTAGAATTGAAAAGACAACAAACATTAAGAGTTGTTGAAGTGAATATTTCTCTTTTGCAAATAAACAGTGAAAATATGAGGTGTATTCTCTTAGATAGATAAATGAGATTTTATGATTTGCTTTCTAATATTACACTATAATCTCTCTGTATGTTTTCTCACTTTAACAGATAAATTTTTCATTGTTCAAAATGTACTGTACATATTTGTGCATGACATGTGTGGATCTCTGTGTCACAGTGTGTCCATGGAGAACAAGAAACAACTTTATGGAATCTGTTCTTTATGCCCACATTTATTTTGGTTCTCAGAATCAAATTCAGGTGCTCAATATGCTCTGAATCTGTTTAAATAGAAATCAATGTACACATAAACATATATTTAAATATTATTTATGGCTATATATACCAATATGAATAATGTACAAAGTATAAATTTATTATACATGTAGTCATATGCTTATCTTTAGACATAATGTAATAGGAATGGGTATATAGAAATGGTTATATATAATTACTGCATCTTCATTTTAAAGTATTAAGCACACATTTCAACGTGCGGTATTTATTTGTTCTCAGTATGTACATTTTTGGACAAACCTAATCAAGTTCCTACTTCCTAGATATTAGGCTAGACAATTCTTGCAGAGATGACATTTTACTCCTGTCGGTGCCCTTTTCTACAACCTTCATGCTTAGTCATCTGAAATTTTGAGTTTCTACCTGCACTCTATAGAAACCTTGCTGCTTCCAGGTAATTGCATTCTGTCACACAGAGTGCTCCTAGTCCCCTGACTTGGTGCCACATAGTGTTCCAGGTTGGCTCCTAATTTTTATGAGTTGAGAAGATGGGCAGAAAAATGGACACCTTTAAATATAATTGTAAAGAATAGTTTCTGTGTTTCAGGATTAATGACAGTTCCTTCATCTTGGTTAGTTTTCTTAAGCGTGTTTAACTTCTTCATGTTTACTCAGTTTCATTTTTGTTCTGGTCTTGTGAATAAAACTGCAGCACAAACACAAATGAAGTAACAAAGACATATTCAGATAACTCAAGCCATAGTTTTTTTGGCATTCAAAATAACTTATGAATTTGAAATTTACAGAGAACCATGTTTGTTAGTCTAATCCTCCCCTATTGTTTCTGATATAAGGTAGGAAAAATATGAGTTTAAGTCCAGTTCGTATTACACAGTGATGCCCTGTGTTAAAAATAAAAAGTAAAATAAAATAAAATCCACAGGTAGATTTGGACATACTGAGTTAAAAGAAGAGCCAGTAACAAAAAGAATAGTTTGCCATATATTAATGAAATAGTTAAAAGGCATTTACTATCAGTAACTGACAATCATCTCCATACACTAACAAGGGGAATTAGAATAAATCTGATTTACATATTGACTTGTAATTGTTTACCTCTTGAATACAAAGGGAAAACTAGTTTAAAATTAATTTCTGTTCTGAATATTAAATATTTTAAATATTATGATAAAGATAAGAAGATCCTAAATTGTTGGAAAATCAGTAGAAATATTCACCTAATCTTTAGGAATAATAAGAGACATAGTTACCACCCTTCTAGGATTATAGCATTCAGGATAACGGAGAAAGAGAATTTTGTTATCAAGTCCTTCCTAGACTCCATAATGTAACTCTATCTCCAAAATTAAAACAAATCAAATAGTTGTTACAAATGATATACTATATGTCTAAACGAATTAGAAGTGATTATGAGAATCAAAGTTCAGATATGAACTAAGCATGTCAGATATTTTGACATGACATAATTAACTACTGATTCCACGAAATTTAGCTACCCAAACTATATAATCAATGTGAAAAAGCAAGAAAACAAAGAAATTACAGAAATCTTATAACGCTTTAAGGTAGCTTATTATTATGTATAATTTTCATTCATTCCAATCTTTCGCCCAATGTTTGGAAGTAACAATTATGTATATGATTGCTATTCATATTTGTCAGTAGTGTGGTTAGGTTTCTTTAATGCTGAAGGTGCTTTCAATAAAGATGAAGAAAATGTTATCTACCCATATATTTTTTGATATTAGTTCCTTTGACATAGTTGTCTTTCATTTCTCTTTTCTCTCTCTCTTTCTCTTCCTCTTTCTCCCTTTCTTTCTCTGTCTCTCTTTCTCGCTCATCTTCCACATGCACAGGTGTTTTAAAAGGTCAGTTTATTATTATTTACTGTGGTCAAGAGCTTGTCCATAATCAATAGGTACCATGTGAAGGAGATGAGTATTGACATTGCATACTGGACTTTGTGCTTTGTTCCTTTATATATCTCCTGAATTAATAATTTATTAATATCTCAAAATTAAAAATATGGTTCATTTTACTTATAAACTGCTTTACTATTCTGAAGGTAATTTCATTTATTTAAATGGATTGTTACATTAGAGATCGTTGTGATCTATATGTATATAACATTTAGAAAATAACCTAATTTAGGTCCAAAATTAGAACTAATTTTTAAATTTTTTTAAAAGATAAACAATTAAAAATGAAGACTTTGGAAGGAGAGATGTAATTTCACTGTAAGTTTCTAGCAGAAATTTCTAAATTAATTCCAAAAAATAATTGTTAACAATTATAAATGTTTTCATTTCACAGTGAGATTGCTGTCATAGAATTCAGAAGGAGAGGATTATAGGTAATCTAAAGTCCTGCAGCTGCTCTGTTTAATTGCACCTGAGGGACCTCACTTTGGAAACAGTTAGACATGAGTGGAACTCAGTGCTGTATTTAATTTTGTCATAGGTCTAAATGATACATGTAAATCCTGTAATATTGTAGAAAATTTTAATAGATGACAAATTAGTGACATTACTTCTTTATTTTTTTTTTCTTTTACGAAAAAGGGGAGCATGGCGGCAAGCAGGCAGACATGCTGCTAGGTCTGAAAATGCTATGTCAGGAAGGCAACAGGAAGTATATTTTGACCCTGAGTGGGCATATACTGAGCATAGGAAACCTCAGAGCCTTCCCCTACAGTGACACTTCCTCCAACAATGTCATACCCACTCCAACAAAGCCACACCACTGAATATTGCCACTTCATATGAGATTATGGTGCTAGTTAGATTCAAATTACCACAGTCTCTATTTCAAAATGACTAAAGCAGGGAGGGAGAAATGAAGTTAGTTTTAAATTTGATTAAATTTAAAACAAAGCTTAAAGGTAAGGTATTGCATTTGTTCTTAGATGGTTCCTTTTTATTCTTATTTTGGTAAAGAGATCCATACAACACATACTCATAGAAGGCATTGCACTCCGAAAGATACCATGTTACTCATGAAACACAAACATGTGTCTCCCAACGCCTCTGGTGTATATGTACAAGGTACAAACTTGTTTAAATAATACAGTTATTCAATTTGATGGGAACATTCAATTCCAAGTGTGAATATTCTCTTTGGTACTTTATAAAGAGACATTTACTATTATTCATTTTAGTAAAAAGCAAACTTCTAAATTCCAGAGCTAATCTGGAGAAGATTGCGAGATTAAATCCCAAGAACCATGGGAATGATATGGTCAGGAAACAATCTGCCAGCGAATATGCAGTTCAATTTAAAAATAATTAAAATAAACATAAATAATAAAATGCATGTAAGAGATCATCATACAGTTCAGTTTCAAAAGTTGCATACATACATTTGAACATTACAAGTAAAATTTGTGGTTTTGAAACAAAGTTGCATGTTTTGAAAACTATGACACAGTGAGAATATATGGGGAGCATTAGCTGTATCTATTGACACGAAGGAAAATAGAAACAGTACATCTGTACTTTAAAGTACAATGTGGTCCTCTCAGAGCTTGGAACCCATGGAGTGCATACCTGGACAGCCCCTGCATTTGCTGCCAGTCTCTGTGAATTTGTGTGTCTATGGGCTTTGCTGTATTTAGGTCTTGTTTGCTTAGTGTCCTCCATTCCCTTTTGCTTTTACCTGCTGTTTTTTCCAAAGGGTTCCCTGAACTCTCTCTCTCTCTCTCTCTCTCTCTCTCTCTCTCTCTCTCTCTCTCTCTCTCTCTCTGTGTGTGTGTGTGTGTGTGTGTGTGTGAAGTGGGAGGTGATTTGATGGGGACATCCCATCTAGGATTCAGTGTTCAAAGTCTCTCCTTCTCCACGTAGTTCGGCTGTGGTTCGGTTTTTGTACCCATTTGCTGCTGGAACAAGGGGACACAAGCCTCATCCCTGAACACCAGCTAATGAAAAATTAGTTCTATCCAGTGGAGCCTCACTCTGGATACAAACACTCTTAAGGCCAGATCCCATGTCCAGAAGTAAATTGCCAAGACAAAATAAACTCAATGGCATCTTTAGAAGTTCTTTGTCTCAAAATGTTTTACCGGGGCATTTTTTTTTGTAAACCATATAGGTCCTTTTTGTATGTATTACGACTTCTGGTTTTGTGTTTTTCTGAGAGTTCTGTGTGTATGAACATGTGTGTTTCTGTATCTATATGTTTCCCAAGTTTTTTCTTCTGTTGTATATTTCCTATTCCAGATTGTTTTTGTTTTATCTTGTTTTATTATTTATTGCTTTCTTTTGTTTTAGGTGCCTGTTTGTTTACTATTGAGAAACAAAAATAGAATTAGAATTCTGATGGAGAGAGAAAGTGGGGAGGTGAAATCAAAATCAAACTATATCACATGAAATAATACACATTTTTTAAAAAGAAACTAGTAAAACGAATATATTGGACCCAACAGCCATAGTTGCACCTTTAATCCTAGTCCTCAGGACTCAAGGACCAGCAGAGTTCAATGATTTTAAGGGTATCCTGGTCTATAGACAAAATTCCAGTACAATTAAAACTATATGGTGAGAATCCCTCTCTCAAAAAGCAGAAACAAAAAAACCCAAAATAAAACCCAAATAAACAAAAAAGTAATTAAATAAGCAATTAATTAATTAATCTAGTATATTAGAGTAGCAATCTGTTTTAGTAGTACATTTACTTAGTATTCATGACAACTAGGGTTTGAGTCACAGT
Source organism: Ondatra zibethicus (assembly GCA_004026605.1). Lineage (NCBI taxonomy): Eukaryota > Metazoa > Chordata > Mammalia > Rodentia > Cricetidae > Ondatra > Ondatra zibethicus. Next base: position 24,525 of record PVIU01018644.1, read on the forward strand.
GTTGCAAACAAAATTATTACTTCTTTTGCTAAAAGTGAAACAAGAAAAATAATCAAACCATACAACTTAATAAAATGCACATTTTAAAAGACAGTAGCAGCTCTGAACTTTGCACGAAGCCAGAAATAACTTAAAAAATTAAAATGACATTTTCATTACAATAAATTTCAATATTTATTGCCATAACCCCACATTGAGAATGACATCTGTCGGGGTCCAACCTCAACAGGGTTTATAGGTTCCAGGGTAGGGGCATGTGGATTAGAAATATTAGATAAGAGGAACAGGGAAACAAAAGAAATACAGTGCCATAGGATAGAACCAGAAGGACAAACTAGTGAATACTGAATTCGCCTTCATTTATTTTACATAGGATATTGTACCCCAATACAAAAAGAAAAACAAAACAAAATAAAATAAAAACTCATTAGAGTTATAATTGTATTAATGACATTTTCAGAAATGACCACAAAAGAAGGAACAAACTAAAATTAAGTAACTATTGTATATTATGGTGACTAGATAGCAATCATGCACTCTAAGTAAGTTATGCATTAGAGAAAAAAGTTTTTACAGCAAAAAATGTTAAATCCTTGAGAAACTAAATGTGTTTATCCTGAATTAAAAATAATAGTTTTATACTTGTGTGGGAACTTAGATGATACTCTGTTAGTCATAAAAATTTTTTGTAGTTGTTGTTAATTCAGTAAAACAATAGTTTCCTCCCAGTTGTTCCCTGTGAACTTTGGAAAGATCTGTGATGCTATGCTTTCAGCATCAAATGATTGAGTAAAATAAATATGTAGCAAACAAATGAATAACTAGTAAGGGAGATAATCAACAGACAGAGAGCACGATTCAAAATATTATTTGTTCAAAGTAGCTAATAGAAATGTGTAGATCATTATAAATGACAGATCAAAAGAGCATAGCATCATTAAAATAAAGTTCTAGTAGCTACTGGAAGAAATTCACTAAGATACGTTGAAGCATTCTACTGAGTTCCCAATCCAGAGTCCTGTTCAGAGCAGAATATCTGCTTGTGCAAGGTTTCCAAGTTAAAAAAAATAAAAAAATAAAAAAAAATAAAAAAAGCAAACAGCAGACAGATAACACCAGTCAGTGGAAACTGATTTGATAAACAGATGCAGTATGTTGGGGTTTCCAACAGAGAGATTGTTATGTGCAAGTAATTTCCCATCCTTTCTTTTCCACTGCAGACACTTTTACATCATTAAACAATAATATCTTCATTGGAAATAGTTTGTCAATATTCTGAGTGATACACTGTGTTTAGTACCACTAGCTGCTTGCTGTATTTTATTCAGAGTTAGGAGACCAGCTTTCTCAAGGACATGAAGTTGTGAATGAGAGAGAAGACGGCCTCCTTGCTATCGGCATATGCTTGTAACAAGCTTAAACAGCGCGATAATTTTAACAAAATATTTTACACAGTGAAGCAAACAGTGAGCAAAATCAAAAGTCAAGTTGTCTATGAAGAAAAAGACAATATATAAATGTGATTAAACAAGAAAGTATAAGGGACTCATTACTTAAAGACAAAGGAGAAACAATAGGTTTTTGGATAAAAGAGAAAGATTGTTTAGGTATTTTGACTAAGAAACTTACAAGTGGCAGACAGTAAACTGAAAGATATTCAACATTCTACTCTTCAATCAAAAAAAAAAACCCGAAAAGTGCAGTAAGATAATACATCTTATTTGACATGCTGGCCATTAAGAGATAGAGAGAGAGAATGAGTATTGTTGTAATTACACCAAGGTTCTTGATCTATTAGGAACTGAATTTTGGATAGTTGAGAAATAATAACCCAGTTTCCATCTTCTTCATGCAGTTTGTTCAGGATAATTAAAAATCTATGATATGATGCCTATAGAATTTTTTAGTGATTATTTGGCTAACCTGAATGACTTATATTATCATGTGAAATTAAAGACCATTATTATTTATTTTTAATTTCTTTTAAACATTGCTTTGGAATTTGATGTTGACTATAATGAATCTGTAGATTGCTTCTGGTAAAATCATCATATCCACAATATAAACTTTATCAATCTGTTGGAACATTGTTATAACATGTATGGTGAACAATGCCTTGTAGAACTGTAAGAGGGGATCCAGGGGAAAAGGCATAAGTCCTTTGACTTCAATTTTACTTTGTTCCCTGGATTGTTCTTGGATGGGATTTAGTGCCTTCTGTGACAAACATTTGCATTCAATTTAAGTCATGTTTATTCTTGTTGGATGTCAAAACGCAGCAATAGAACGTATTCTGGAGAAGAGATATACTGAGTGTTGTCATCATCATAATCTTAATCGGGGTATGGCCTTCTGCCTTGCTTTCATTCTTTCCCAGATAAAATCTATAGTACATAGCATGCTTTGGTGTTTAAATTGATCTGTCCTGAGAAATCTTTGGAAAAGTATGGATCTGTTACTATTTAATATGTACTTACTGGTATTTATTTATATATTTTTATGATCATGTTTTCTGCACTCAACCAACATTCTTGCATCATTGCTTTCTTTATTACATGTGAGTTATGTACTTTATGCATAAAAGTAGACTGAAACTGAAGTAAAGTTTTCAACACATTTAGGCTGTAATCTACCTTATCCTATAATGTGTTCAAATTCCAGGTCATGCAGACAGAAATGCATAGGTTGGCAAAAGTTTACACAAATCCATCAGAAGTTTAGGCCTTTCTATTTTCTGAATTTTTCCCTTTTAAAAAAAATGTGTCTAAAAGCTTTCCTTGTAGAAGGCTTTCATTCCCTTCTTCAAGATATTTTTCTCAAACTATTGAAAGCCAATTATTTCCATTATTGGTTTTTAAGGATATTTATTGTTTGTATAAAAGAAGGCTATTGACAGTGTGTGTTAATCTTTACTCAGCTTACTCAGCTGGATATCAAAGTGTTTATCAGTATGATTTTCTAGGGCAACCTTTATATATTTTATGTATAGAACCATAGTATTTTCAAATGAGAACACTTTTTCTTTTCCTAGTCTTATCCCTATAGGCCCTTCCCTTGTTTTCTTCCTTATGTGTTTGACTTCCCTCCAATTTTGAGGCCTGGAAAGAAATTAGGAAATGAAGGATCACAAGAATAATGACTTTGTTCTAAGATAAAATGATCACCAACAGAAGTGAACATTCTTTATCACATGATATAAAAATGCCTACAGTGGGGAGGAGAAGCAGCGAGGTTAGCCATGCAAATCCCAGATGGACAGTTGAACAGGGAAGCTCACTTGAGGGCCTCAATTTCCTAAGTCTCCAACCCTAGTCCCAGATGTCAAGAATGCCCAATTTTATGACATATCTTCATTTGATCCTGTACTTGGAAGCTTCATGGGAAATTGGGATTGGGCACTGCTTTGCCTGGGATCTCTCTTTTTGAACCTCATTGTGGTTTTCTCAAAGGAGTTCTTCAGGGTGGATTCTATGATGAATAGCATGTGTGTTACATTTAATAATAATTTTCTACCTGCCATCTGTGTATCTATCTATTTCCTACTATTTGCTATCTATTTTTCTTGAATTTGTCTCTCAATAGATTCCACTTATTCATTCAAAACTGAAACTCTGACTATCATATGTCATTCACTGGATGGTATAGAAAATTTGTAACTTAGGATAGTAGAAACTCATCTGATCTTTGCTACCAGAAGTGCAAGCAATTTTGCTTTCTGGAGAAACCAAGAGTATTTAATTTTATTTAAAGATGACAGAATGATCAGGGAAAGGAACACATTGTAATCTACAAATAGTATTTATCTTCCCTGAAAGAAGAAGTTAATTGTAATTCTAGAATTATCTGTACCCAAAACCAATTTGCTGAAAGAAACTTATCTTAATTTGGAGTGGAAAGAAAGTTTGGTGCAAAATAAAATTTAATCATGGGTCTATCAAATTAAAACAAAAACAATTCAGAAAAAAATTGATGGTTGTCACAACCCTGTCTTATACTTATAAAGCATATTGGTTCCTGTTTACAAAATACACATAGTTTAATATTCTATCCCTCTTTCTTCTGGCTATCAGTCAGCACAAAACAAGAAAACATTATTAACATAAATCAGGAATGTGGACAGCTCAAAAAATTCTTAATGTTATAAATTGGTTTGCTACTTAAAAAAATCTGTGAATGAAAAAAATATTCTAGATCTTAAACTAAAATAATAGGAAATTAATTTTAAATGTAGGGAAAACAATACTAATCAGCTTGGTTGATTATAAAAACAAGTGGGTGAGAAACAGTTTCTGTCGAGTACAGAGATACACTATGAACTGCTTAAATGGGATTAATTTTTACACTAGAGCTTTATGGTCAAACTTTACAACTTAGTAGCATTTAATGTCAGGGATAATTTGTTAACTGTTGTAAGATGGATACAGTTTTAATATAATCAAGTATATTTTCATCTAAAAATCATAAAGGATGGGGCTTAAAAATAGTCTGTCTGAAATACAAATATAGGCCTGGAGAGGCCTAAAGTATAGAATTTAGGAAAAAAAATTTTATCTTGATTACTATGGAGAATTTAGGAAAATTTTAAATAAAACATTACCAATACATATTCACTTACAATGCTCTTTTTTATGCTTTGCAATTTATCTACAACAGGAGGTAGTCAGATGTGTTCACTAATGTGAATGTGACAAGGACTTAATTTTTTCTCGCTCTCTCTGAAAGTTGATGATCAAAATGACAAGGGAATTCAAAATTTGGAACAGATTTACAAACATAAGAGTCAAGGATCAAAGAAATGAAGTGAGTTTTAGGAACACAATATGGGTTGAACCATGATGAGATATAAGAAGAGTAGTCTAAGAAGTGAATGACAGAATGCTAGAATCATGCATCTGTAGTGCTTTCCACTTTAGACCTGACCCGAGGGGAGGAATGGAAAACTGTGGACAGAATGTGTTATATGGGAGACAAATCTATTTTCAACAAAGTAGACGTGAATAAACAAACAAATAAAAAAGGTATAACAGTCCCTTCTTTACATGTTCAGGGAAATGAAAATCATTTTTTTCCTTCTTCATAACCACCAAATTTATAAAACCCTATTGTGAGGTTGAGACAAGGCATACAGAAGTTTGTTGAGAAACTTTAGAGTGAAGGTATGGGGGGAAGAGAAAGGAAGAATCAGGAACACTCAAGAAAAGATGAGCATTTTGGCTGCACGTAGTGCCAAATCACATAGTACCACAGGAGATAGAATAGGCTCTTAAACTGTTACAAAATTACTACACTCTTAAAAATGGCTGTTTCCTAGGTGAAAATATAACTTATGGATAAGTATATTTCTTACACCAAAGCAGTTCTAAATGACGGTTGGAAGTACAATGCATCTATCACCGAATTTTCCATAAGTCATGCCAAGTATTTGCCTCATAAAAGGACTGTGCAGAAAAGTAAAGTTTCTGCTCTAGGAAAAGTGCATGCTAGAAGCTAATAATTTTGGAAGTCATTCTCAGCCAAAGTGTCACATTCCCCTTTCACATCAAATAACTTTCTATAAAGGGAATTATTAAATTGAGCTATGCACAGATTTAAGTGAAATATTAATTTAATATTGACATTCCCCAAACTAGCAATTGTAGATATTTTTTCATAACCTCCTCTATGGCTCTGTAACTTCTTAATTTCAAATGTCTCTTTTAAAATTATTTAATCTATTAAGTTTACTTGTAATCTGAGGTTGACTAATTTTACTAAAACACTCGATGTCTTTCCCAAGAATAAAAACAACAACAACAACAGCTAAATATCCATAGCAAAGGTATCAAGAAACAAATTTTAAGTGTGAGAAAGAGAGGTGATGCATGCCTGTTACCATGGCAACTGCGTAAGAAGACTTTATTACTGGGCCTTGTACCACATCAAGAAAAAAATTCATATTAAACCAACCATTCTCTGGCAGTGACACCCACAGAGGCTATCATTTGAATTGAGTAAATCAGAAAAATGAATTTTTCCTTTCTCAGCCAAATTCCTATTTTATTTTCCTAAAAAGAAATAAAGTGGTTCTTATGAATGAATTCCTTTTAAAAATCAGTGCACTATAAATGGAGCAATGTTTGGAAAACTGAGAGACCCTGGGCAGCAGTAATCCTTTGAAGCTGAAAAGGAGGGGTAAGTGAACTGTTCTTTCTGGTGTCCTTTAGGAGCTGAGAAACTAATGCCTGGACTAAAGAAGAAATCACATTTCAGACCACAGAAATACTTTGGAAACTAACTGAAATTTTGTTTCTGATGTTACAGAACTGAATTTAGTCAATTTCAGGAAAATTTTAATTTTATAGAAAAATTATTTTCCCTTTGTCAGGCCACAAAGATGTTATTCCTAATTTTTTAGTACCTTTTCTTTTCTTGAAACTAATATATTATTTTTATTCTTGTTTAGAACTTATAATAAATTAGCACATAAATTCCTCTGGGCCACAGACCATATATCGATTATTTCATATAATGCTGAGAATAGAGTAGATGTTAAATACTATTCACTTTAATGACTTAATTTACAATTTTAGAAGACCTAAAATATTGTAGTATTCAGCAACTGGATCAAAGAAATGTCAAATAAGAACTATATTATGAACTATGATATTTTAAATCTGTATAGCATGTATTTCTTCCAGTTCTTTACTGAACATATCTCTGAAACACACCCATGCCATCTGCTTAAATCATTTCAGTTTAAGGATTTCAAAGTTATGGGGTCTTTTTAGTAGTATGTATATGCATAAATATATATACATATAATGATGATAATTAACATGGGAAGATGTTTGCTTTAAGGTTATACTTTTGAAATTATAATCACTAGGCAACAAAGTCTTAGTAAAATATAAAGTTGATTCATATCAAGAATAGATCTTCATTAGGTAGAAAGAAACTCACCTCAAATGAACTCAGTTTTACTGAAGAACAGTGAACACTTTACTTCCCAGAGAATTGCATTGTTTTGATTTTTTTTTGGAAAGGCTACCACTATGATACAGGATACCTGAGCACAATACATTTTGATGGGTATCACTTCAGACTTGAAGAGTCATCAGATACTTTGGCTGAGGCTTCAAAAGGGATTCCCATTACACTGTCCTACAGACTGTAGATAGTGGAGAACCTATATAACTATGTGGCTCTTTTATCACGAAATCACTTCTGTTTCCTATGATACAAGATAGCTCTTTTGGATCCAAATGATCATAAACTAATTAACTAATCTGACAATTCAAAAGCTATATAAAGTATTTGATCTTAATGCTAATTTATATATTTAGATGAACAAAAATATAACAAAAACAAATTCAAACTTAGACTATTTTTCTCATCTTTTTACAGGCTGAGGAAATTTATTATAAATAATTCAATATAAATAATTTATTGTTACCTTTAAAATTTCATGCACATCGTAAGTACAGAGTTGGTATTAGTTGCTGGTCTGGTAGATATCTCAAGGAGAAGTGGGGATGTCTATTTTTATGAACATGCTCATTGAGCTGCACCTGTATTTATTCCATAAATTAGACGCTGTAGAAAGTTGTCTCCATGTCTGTCATTACAGAACGACTGTCCGCTGTGAACTGTCCCTACCATTCATTAGATTATTCAGCTAGATCCTGTATAAGAGACATGCTCACCTTTTTTAAATATACTTCACTTCCTTATATCCATCTATAGCTTCTATTAAATACCATCCTGATATAACATTCCCTAGTGTTTCCATCTAAACTCCTATAGATAAGAAATTTACCGCTAACTGTAGCTAATTCATTGCAACGAATCACAGAATAACAGAGGACACATGTGGTGCGTTAGAAGAAGGAACTTACTTAATTTAAGGGAAACATGGCCTGTTAAGAAATGGACAAATTATTTGAACATACTCTTCTTTAGATGAGAAAAAAATATAGCAAAAATATACATGGCAAGTGCTTCCTATCAGTGGTTATCAGGTAAATACAAGTCAAATCAAGGAGTGGGCTAGAGAGAAAGTACAGCTGTTAAGAACAGTTACTGCCATGGAGAGGCCCCAGGTTTGATTTGTATCATCACTAAGGTTACTTACAACCCTTTACAACTCTAATACCAGAGGATCTAATGCATTCTTTTGTCTTCATCAAACTCTAAATATATATGGTGTAATATATAGATGCAGGCAAAATGCTCACACACACAAAAGTAAAAAAAAAACTGTTAAAGAAAGAAAAACTTCAAAGAAATATTATTGCACAAGTTAGATAAACCTCAGTTTTGGCAAGGATATCCAAAGAAAGGAATTCTCTCTCAGACAGTGTTAAATGGGATGGAAGTAGTGAAGTTATTTTGAAGAATAATGCAGATGCTGCTCAGAATATGAAAACTACTATCACAGGATCTGCCCATCAATTTCTCAGGATCTGTAATCAAAGGAAGTTAAAACAGCACATGGATACACGACCGTAAATTTCAAGGAAATATTCATAGTAGCTCAGATATAGAATCACATCACTCTATGAATGAAAAAATGTTGTGGATGTCTAAAGTATAGTTTTCCTTACAAAGAATAATCATGTAATTTGCAACAAAAATGAATGGAACTTAAAGTATTGATATCAAAGAGAATAAGATAAAAGTAAAAAAAAGGATGATCACCAGGTACAGAGAAAAATTGATCTAAATGGGAAATAGTGATTTCTAGAGACTGGGAGGATGATCAAGGAAGAAGGATAGATACTGGGAATAGTGTGAAGTTGGATTTGATCACTGCTTGCTCCTTGTATGAGTTAAAATATCAAATGCATCCATTTTCATCCATATGTGTACATATACATGCATATAAGTTATATATTCATATACATATCATATATTACATGTTGAAATTAAACAATAAAAATGGTGAGAGAACCATATCTTCATAGCTGTATTCATAACACTGACAAAGTAAACCATATGACACATTCAGTAAACAACTTGCAGTCCCCTGTTACTCATCACACACTTGTAAGGTGTTTTGAAAAGAAATGATCATATTTTAAATGCATAATAAAGAGATTTTCTGAATTATCACATGATATTTTAAATCATTCATCTCTGAATAAAATAAAATATTTCTCAAGACTTTGAGTAAAAGTTATTTTATGACCAGAGAGGAAGGAAACACAGAAAAAGCTCTTTCAAAACTTGAACTTGCCTCTTTTGATTAAAAATCCATTTTTTCTTCTACTGAATTCATGGGGCATGGTATTGCAGTCACCCAATTTGTGTTAATTACAACTAGAACAATTGATTGCCAGTCAAGTGCAGAATGCTTGAAACCAGATGCAATCAGCTCAAAAGTCCCCTGGGATTCACTTTAAGGAAGAAATTTACATTCGACTCACCAGTGTTTTTATACCTTCTAGCACTAAGTATTCCCAGTAGCATATGTTAACAAATATAAAACATGATTTTATATAACTCAAATAAGATTTTGTATTATCCTCAAACAGAGAAACATGAAAGTAAAAAACCTAAATTTTTATTATTCTTCTTTTTAGACAAATGTAGGTAGCCAAATGTATGTTGGATGTATCTATTGTTACAAATGTCAGAATCCATTCTCTAAGTTAGCATTCTAATTCCTATTATAACAAAATAATGAATATCCCAATATTTTTTAGTATTACTATAAATGTTTAAAACTCATTGAAATTTATCAAAATTATTTAAAGCATTATTTGAATGAAATGTTAGTAATAACAATCTTGGAAAATAAAAAAATGAGCATGTATCACACATAATATTATTGTCATTGTCATTTCTTCAAACTAGCAATATTTTTGTCTTATTAATAATTTGATCAAATTTGTATGAAAACATGTACATGTACAAGAGAAAAAAACTGAGATCACTCCTTTCTAATGGGGCTCCACAATGCTCTATATCTAGGTGAATGATGAGCAGTTTCCATGTTGCTGAGATTTTTATATCTAGTACAATATATTTTTATAGTTCTACCTCACAAACCAATATCTTTGGGTGCTTCACTATTAAAATGTTCTTTCTCTTAGAAAACTACATTTGCTAAAGCTGTGTGAATAAAGGTTTTCAATCTGATGGTTTGTTATGCATGTACTATTTAGTTATCAACGTTATCATATCATTACATACAGCCATTAGCAACCTTGCATCATGTTAACTTTCAATAAAAACTATATTACAATGGAAGCTTGTACCCTTTGCACAATGACTGCACATTACTCTCTCTTCCAAATCCTGGTAAACAGCTTTATTATTGTTCTTCCCCCTTTTGTTATGATAGCATACCTGACGGAAGTTATTACTCCAGGAAATTATTTTTCTAGTTCCCAGGTTTAGGGACATAGTCCATCATTTTATGGAAGGAAGGGAGATGTGACTCTGTTAATGCTGCTTTGAGCTTGCAGCAAGAGTTCCTTACATCTTGACAGATAAGAAGCGGAGCTTTTGTGTCAGTACTGTAGGTAGCAATAAATTCCAAAGTTTGCTCTCAACATCCCATTTCTTCTAGTGAGGTCATAGTCTGTAAAGACAACAACTTTGTCAAATAGCACCACCATCTGGAGACAAAATTTGAATCACACCAGCCTAAGGAGTGCATTTCACAAGTCAGTCTGCTGAATTGGGAGATTCTTCTTTTCCACCTCTTCTTCATTCCAAGCATGGCATAAGTCTGCTTCTTGCGCTCTTGAGGAACAATAAGTTACATCAGGGCTCAGGGAGATCAATCAGAAACATTTAACTCATTAATTGTTACATCAAAGTAATTTACATGGAATATATTATTATATTTTCTCCTCCCCATCTCCTCTCAGCTCCTCATCACCCAGCTTCATGTTTTTTCTTCCAATAAGAAAAAAAATATCAAAGCAAAGAAAATAACAAGCTCATAAAAACATGAAGCCCATTTTATGTTGCAAAGATATTCCTAGTCACAGGGCTTGTCCTGGATTGTGGTGGATTTACAGCAAAACTTCATTGAATAAAATTGATTTTTTTTCTCAGTTGGTATCTATTACAAATGACTTCTTGGTTAGAACTGGGACGTTGTGCCCATTTCTCACTTACAATGTTGGTATGTTGTCTGGTTGAAATTGGGCATGTCTTTTGCATGTTCCTAAAGTTTATGTGGGTTAATATGTTTATCAGCCCTGTTTAGACTGAAAGTTGTTGTTTCCTTGGGGTCGTGTGACACTACTGCCTCTTAAAATATCTCTGTCTCCTCTTATGCCTAGATTCTGGAGTCTTAACGTGAGATGACTGATAAATACATGCTACTTAAGATTGGGTGTCTCAAAATCTCTACCTTGCTGCATATTATGTATTTGTGGGTCTCTCTGTTGTTACCGGTGAAACTGCGAAACACAAGATGCAACTATTCCACTCTTGGTCACATATCCAAAAGACATGACAGTAGTGCATGATTATTTCTTTATTCACAGATATGCAACTGTTTCTATTGAATGTTAACATACTATGGAGGAATTGTAGAGCTCGGTCATATATAAGTTCTATTTTCTGTGTTTGAAGGAATCTATATTCTAATTCCAGTGGTGGAAACACTAACTTACATTCCCATAAGCAGCGTGTAAGTGTTCTTCCCCAAATTCTCAACACTATTTATTGTCCCTCGTTATTTTAATGATAGCATTCTATTCTGACTGAGATGGAATCTTAGTATGGCTCATATTTTCATTTCCCTAATGGCTAAAGATGTTGAAAATAATGTGTATATGTTAGCAAGTTATAAATCTTTTTCTAAAAAATATCCTTCAGCTCCTTTGTTCATTTATGGGTTGGATTATTTGTTTTTGATGTTGAAGCTTTGCATTTTACATATATTCTAGATACTAATCTTCTGTTGGGTGAAGAGCTTGCAACATCATCTTTTACTCTGTAGGGTATTTCATCACTGCATGAGTGCTTTGTTTGCTAAGAAGAAAAGGCTGTTTAATTTCAAGCAATCTCATTTCTCAGACCTTGCTATAACTTCCTGAACGCTAGGAATCCTTTTCAAAAGGGCAAAATTGCTGCCTATATCTTAGGTATTTTGCCTCTTCTTCCAGTAATTTATTTTTCAAAGATTTATTCTCTCTCTCTCTCTCTCTCTCTCTCTCTCTCTCTCTCTCTCTCTCTCTCTCTCCCCCTCTCTCTCTCTCTCACTTTCTCTCTTTTTGTATATTGGGGGATATGTGCAAAAAAGACACAGGCTCAAGTGATCTAAGAGGTCAGAGATACTGGATTCTTGGAGATGGAATATAAGAAACTGAGTTATCTAACACTAGTTTTAAATCCCAAATTTTTGTCCTCTACAAGAACTATGAACATTCTTAACTCTGAGCCATTGTTCCAGCCCCCTTTCTAGTAGTTTCAAAGTTTCTAATCATGAATTACATTAGAAGTGTCATTCATTACACTAAGGTACAAAATACACTTTGAACTTATTTTTTACAGATACGTAGTTTTACCCATACTAGATTAAAAACCTATTCTCCAAGGTTGAGGCAGATTTACTACCATGTCATGGATGTGGGGATGTTCATGCATTTCCGTGGCCTGAATTCTTCCAATGATCTGTGTTTCTGTTTGTGTGAAGGTAACATGCTGTTTGGGTTACTATGACTCTGTTAAAGCTTGAAAGTTAATATCATAATACTTCTATCGTTGTTATTATCCAGATGAAACGTTTTGCCTTTCTTCTCTTTTCACCTTGTTAACATATCTGATAAAAGTTACTCAGTGGAAAGAAGTTCTTAAATTTCCCAGTTATTGACACAGAGTGATAGCTATTTAGGTTTTTCCACTTCTACAGTAATTTTAAGATGTTTTACTATTTTAGCATAGAATACCCTAGAAATTGAGACTAGAATTGAATTAATTCTACAGATATTTTTTAATAGTATGGCTATTTTCACAATATTGTGAATATGAGCGATGTTTCCATTTAGTATTTTCTTCAATTTGTTTTCAGTATTTACAATTTTTGCTGAATTTTTAAGTTTTTAAAATGTATATTTGTGTGGTATATACTGTAAACATATTTGTGTATGTTCATATATGCTACTGGAAAGGGATTAACACCCCTGTGTGAATACTCTAGCCAGAGACTAAAGTTGGGTGCCCTCCTCTACTAGTCTTCATGTTTCCTATTACTTGTATTATGTTTTAAGATAGCGCTTCTCAGTTTTTCTTCTGAAGCTCACAAGTTCAGCTAAGGATGCTGGCTAAATTTATAGGATCCTCTCTTGGTCAACCATTTATTATTGTTCCGAAAGGATGTTTGTCACCCCTTCACTAAATATATAAATTATTTAAAACCAATTTATATATTGAACCAATAGAATATCAATAACTTGGAAACTACATGAAGCTGCACATCCATGTGGTCTTTTCCATATCTAAAATATAAACCTTCTAGATAATGTGAGCTTGCCCTCTGTGTCTGAGCTCCATAGCCACAGAGTAAACTAAATGTTAATCAGAAGATCTTAAGAACCATGTATCTATATTGAATATGAACGTTTTATTTCTTTACTCAAATGAACATTGTGTATTAACCCCTTACCTAGCATTTATGTTTCATGGCCTATCAGAGATGTTTAGAGATGATTTAAAATAAGTGAAATATTGTGTATTAACATATTCTAGTGTCCGCTATTTTGTATTGAGTTCACCAGAATTTTAGATTTTGGTGTCCTAAGGAGGTTCTAGAATGAAACCTTGTTAATTCCAATAAACATTTAAGGTTTCAATGCATCTTAGTGGAAGAGAACAGTCACAAAACTTCTGTTTTCATTACTTTTGATTTTGTTAATAAATTACTAAATGAAATCTCCTTCCTCACAATTCTATTAGTAATTGCTCCAGGTATCAGTTAAGATTTTGACGTTAATGTGAAAAATATATCTATTTTTTTACATTGTTTTGTTTTATTTTTTTCCATTCAAAAACATAATTAAAGAAATAAAATTTTTAAGTTTCTTCCCCTTCTCCCGGTCCCCTCCTGCTACCCCCCCACCCCTCCTCCCTCCCCCTTCTTCCTTGAAAGAGGGCATGGTGCCCTGCCCTGTTGGAAGTCCAAGGCCCACC